>VUQI01057673.1:0-10830 GCA_015106735.1 Paratilapia polleni
CCATTGAAAACCTCTGGAATGTGATCAAGAGGAAGATGGATGGTCACAAGCCATCAAACAAAGCTGAGCTGCTTGAATTCTTGCACCAGGAATGGCATAAAGTCACCCAACAGCAATGTGAAAGACTGGTGGAGAGCATGCCAAGACGCATGAAAGCTGTGATTGCAAATCAGGGTTATTCCACCAAATATAGATTTCTGAACACTTCCTAAGTTAAAACATTAGTAATGTGTCGTTTAAAAATGAATATGAACTTGTTTTTTTGCATTATTTGAGGTCTGAAAACACTGGACCTTTTTTGGTATTTTGACAATTTTTTCATTTTCTGCAAATAAATGCTGTAAATGAAAATATTTATATTTGGAATTTGGGAGTTATGTTGTCAGTAGTTTATAGAACAAAATAAAAATGTTCATTTTACTCAAACATATACCTATGAATAGCAAAATCAGAAAAAGTGATAATTTTGGAGTGGTCTCTTAATTTTTTCCGGAGCTGTATATTATCACATATATACATATTATGCATATATATTTTTTATATAATATTATAATGTAAATGTAAAGAAATAAGTTGCAGATACTAATACTTATATTGATTCTGAAAATAGTAGTAGTGGTAGTAATAACAATAATATTACTAATAATAACACTACTGATAGTAAAAATAACAACCGTATTAATAATGATCGTGTTAATAACAACAACAAAGAGTAATAATAGTAACAGCAGCAATTTGCTGCATATTTTTTATGTGTGTGGAAATGTGTGTGGCTTTAGCCCCAGGTGTCTGATCCAAATCAAGATGAGTCAAGATAGGGTTCCAGATGTTATTAAATAATCATTTCTGTGGTATGAAGTTATTCTCTCTATTGTCATGTGTTCTGTGAGAAGATTAATGCAGTTATTAATATATAGTGATCTTTTTGATTTCCAGTTTAAAAATATCGTTTTCTTGGTGGTAGTTAGAGAAGTAAGGAGTGGGTGCCTGTATCTTGTAGGAGTGATGGAGATGGAGGGATACTACATCTCAGAATAGTGGATAATCTCTAAGTCACTGCCATCCAAAAGGAGTGAACTGGGTGAGAGATCCATGTGAAAATAATCATCTGTGCTCCCTGAAGTGCACTGTGAACAAGTGTGTTACTTAAACCCATTTTAAACATTTTTCTTTGGGTGGGTCCTGTGAATTGTTTTATACTGTATAAGTTGTAAATTTGCATTGTTGGTCATGGAGAAAATGTTTTTGCAGATTTTTGTCCAGAGGTCAGGGAGTCATTTCTCCATTTTTTTTTTTATCAGTATCATTGTTATTATATTATTATTTGAAATGTATAAATTATGGAGGTTATTTTTCTAAGGTGTGTGATTTTCATTATTTCATCAGTTAATCTGGAGGGAAGCAGTGGGTTATTTGCTATATTAATCTTTGATTTAATTATGGATTTTAGTTGTTGGTACTGGAGGAATTTTCTTTTGTTTGCTTTTCAACAGGCTGTCCGAGTTGTTAATTGTAATTGGGTAGTTTTTTTTGTTTTGTTTTGGGTTTTTTTTTAATTGAGGGCAGTAGGAAGGGGAGGTCTGTAACTGAAATGTTTTTGAGTTGATTTTGTTCTATATCTATCCATGAGTTGTTATAGTTGTCCTTTTGTATCCATTTGATTAAGTATTTTATTTGATTAGCTATGAAATAGGGATGAAAGTTTGATGCTTCAAGTCCACTGTGTGATTGTTTTATTTTGTAGTGTTGACATGGCAATTTTGGGTTTCTTGTTTTTCCAATACAATTTTGTAGTTAATGAACTGAGGGATTTAAACAGTTGTTCGTGGGTGTTATCGGGAGCACTGAGAACAGATAATTAGTTTGAGGTAGGATTTTCATTTTAACTGGTGCAATTTGGCCAATTAATGATAGTGGAAGGTTGATCCAGCGTTCGTAATCATCTTCGGTCTTTTTTAATAAAGGTGTGTTATTGAAGTTAAAAAGCTCTGACAGCCTAGGGGAAATATTAATACTTAAATATTTATTATTTATATTTATTTTAATGTTGCTAGTGTGAAGTGAGAGGAAAAGGTGCTGAGCTGTACAGTCTCAAGCATCCTCAGAGATTGGCGGTATGGTTGATTTATTCGAGTTGATTGTATAGTTTGAGATTTTGGAGAAGTCATTGATTATATTGAAAGTTTCCTGTAATGAGTTATGTGGGTCTTGTAGATATAATAACAAATCATCTGCATAGAAACTGGTTTTGTATTGTGAATTGCTGTCTTGCATTCCTTTAATTTTATTGTTTTGGCATATTGCTGCAGCAAGTGGTTCAATGAAAATGGTAAATAAATATGGAGAGAGTGAGCATCCCCAGTTATTAAATTGAATAATCTGTGATTAAAAAAAAAAAATCCTTGAAACACTCCTGCTCGGTGCACTCACACCGAATTTAGGTTCTGAGAGTATACTGCAATTTCTTGACTATTTAGTCAATAAAATAATACACACATAAACCTGTGTCCAATGTAAGACAAACCTTTTAGAAAAGGTTAAAAAAACAAACAAACTTCTATCCATCCATTTTCTGCCACTGGGTCGCAGGGGAAGCAGTCTAAGCAGAGATGCCCAGACATCCTCCTCCATGGCCACCTCCTCTAGCTTTTCTGGGGGACACTGAGGCATTCCCAAGCCAGCTGAGAGATGTAATCTCGCCAGTGTGTCCTGGGTCTGCACCGGGGCCTCCTGCCAGTAGGACATGCCTGAAACACCTCACCTAGGAGGCACCACGAGGCATCTTGGTCAGATGCCCGAATCACCTCAACTGGCTCCTTTGGATGTTCAGGAGTACCAACTCTACTCTGAGCCCCTCTGCTCCACTCTCCCCTCACTCGTGAACAAAACCCTGAGATACTTAAACTCCTCCACTTGTCCCCAACCTGGAATAGGCACTCCACCCTTTTCTGTAAAAAAAACCTAATGTTTATAAATAATTTTTAAAATGGGACATCCTTGTCAGACAGCTACCATTAACCAGCCACCTTATCAAGTCTTGTGAAAGGAAGCTCACAAGGCTGTCACTGAATCAGACTTGCAAAATGATGTTTGCAGGCACAAAACAAAATGCGTAAATTGACATCACAATGAAGGAGATTGTTGGATAAGCTGTACAAGAAAATATCCTGAAAAGAGGTACAGCTACACTGCCTTGGTAAAGTATTCATACCCCTTGTACTATTCCACATTTTGTCACGTTACAGCCACAAACTTAAATGTATTTTATTGGGATTTTATGTGATAGACCAACAAAAAGTAGCATATAATGGTGAAGTGAAAGGAAAATGATACATGGTGTAATTTTTTAAAATTTTTTATAAGCAAAAATCTGAAAAGTATTCAGCCCTCTTTACTGTGATACCCCTAAATAAAATCCAACCGACTGCCTTCAGAAGTCACCTAATTAGACTGATGACTGATACTTGGCTTGAGACAGAAAAGAAGAGACTTTTAGAGTTTCAGTGTAACTAAATAAATGGTTTACACATGGTTTTAAATCATCAGACATGAAAGTAGAGTATGCTTTGTGACTTTTTATTTGTAAAAAAAAAAAAATGCACCATGGGCAGCCTAAACATGTTTTCTGCGATTTGGGCCTTCTCTATAAATTATGTTACCAAAAAATGTCACACTTAACTGTCATACTAACATACCTCATACCTCAACTTGTTTAAATTAAAATTTCAGATGAACAGTGTCAGTTGTTTTAGAAAGGAGAAAAATAAAATATGTATATAACTTCTTAACTGTATTTTTACCTTTTTATATTGTATGTAACTAATTTAGGAGAATGGAACCTGTTTTTCATTCATCTCTTTTCTGAAGTACTCAAGTCACACAAGTAACACTTGCTGTTTAAAAAACAGCAAGTACCAGTTGCCTTAAAAAGTTTTAACAAGTACTCATATTAATATACAGTATATATAAATTAAAAAATCACATTCACAAGAGTCACATTAGTTATTTAAAATAATAATTCTGAGTAGTCTTTACTAAGTCAAGAGTACATCTGACTTAAAATATTAAGCACTCTATACAGTTTTTATGATGTTACTTGAACTTTACTAAAGTAAACTGCACTAAAACATCCTTTCCTAGTACAAAATACATTTACTGTTGCACTTTACTTGTTTTTTTTCAAGGCAATCAATTTGCATGCTTTTTTTAAATAAGGTTAACTAATTAGAATTTACAGTGTACATGCTTTGACAGTCAGCACGAACAATACCAGGACTGGGGAACAGACTCGCCTACAATGATATTGATCATCCCTGTTTATTTAAAAAGAGATCTATTGCCTTTTGCCAATATACTGCACGTGCTTCACCATTTAGGCCTTTCTTCAAATCACATGACCTTCTGTGAGTGCTCTGGACAAATGTAATTAGCTTTTCCATTTGACAGAGACTACATGATGGTGTTGTAGACCCCAGTGAATATGTTTTAGATTTGCCATCAAAGAAAACCTTTTATTTATGTCCCAGTTCTAAAAAGGATTGCAAGGATCTGCAAGGATTGTTAAATAAAATGATACTACTGACAAGGTTTTAGAAGAAGCCAATACAGGATCAAAATCTGGCCAGTACAACAGCTTGTTTGATGGCTCATATTTCAAGAGAACCCACTTTTTTCTCTGCTCTGTACATTGATGATTTTGAGGTTTGTAACCCTTTAGGAACCTCAAGAAAAAAACAAAGTGTGCAATATGCTGGGTAATAGCAAATTTACCTGTTAAATGCGGGAAATCATTGTCTAGCATTTACCTTGCTCTCTTGTGTAAAAGTGTAGATGTTAAGACATTTGGATATGAGAGGATTGTAGAGCCACTTCTGAAAGACCTCCAAATGCTTGAAAACCAAAGCGTTTACATCAGTGTGTGGGGAACCAGTATTAGGGTTACAGTGTTGTATGTGTTGTTTGATCATTTAGCAGCAAATTCCTTTTCTGGTTTTCAGGAGTCATTTCATGTTGATAAATTATGTTGATTTTGCATGACCAGTCTTAGTGATATTCAGAGTTGTCCTGTACAAAGTGGGTCATTTTCACAGAGAACCAAAGAGTTATATAATACTAATGTTTCAAAGCTCAGGGAAAATATGAAATTTCAAAGTGCTGACAGGGTGAAAAGTGAGTGTGTATTCACAACACAATCTAGCCTACTCTTTCAAGCAAGTGATTGAGAAAAATATTTAAAACTGAGAAATGTTGCTGGCCACAACAGCATGCATACATGGAACAAAATACATCATGGGAATGTTTGTCTCATTTAGAAGTACAAGTGGACTTCTTGATTTTTGTAAAATTGTTCATGTGTTGCTTGTATGGTACAAGCCATGTTTTGTTGTTGAATCTTTCTCAACTTGGTATGTGGAGCACCTCAGATGTTACGATATCTGCAAAAGGGATACTGCTCGACTGATGGTAGCTGAATCTGAAGAGCTGAACCACTGGTCAGCATTCACTGTGCGAGGCAGACTCCTGATTTCACCAAAGGCATTTCTTGTACATTACAGTAATTTTTTGTATAATTTAAAGTTGTTTTCTTTTTTTTTCTTTTTTTTTTTTGCATATACTTATTTGACTAAACAAAAAGCTACACAATTGCTTTCTTATTTTTAATGATATGGGTAAAATTATCTTTTTCTATATAGCTCAATAATAATGAAGTGGTCTTCTTAATGGCCTTGGCAGATTAGACTTAGATCCCCTTTCTTAGGAGCCCCAAAGCAATCAATATTAAATAAATCCATCATGAATTGAGTAATATTTAGTTAACTGAAATACTTACTAGTATATTACATGCAGTAGTAAATTTACTAATAAATTGTGAGATCATTTAATAAATTGTTAAAACTTGATTATTATGAAATGTTCGTTATTCTGAAAAACAGGATAAAAAAGTGCAGTGGATTTAATGATATAATTTTCTATTTCCATTTTCACAAATCTGATTTATTTCATAATGCCACTTTCCCACTGACACTTGTTACTGGTGAATCCGCCTCAGTGGTTTTCTTCCCCTCACCTTTGGCAGCCACAGCCAGTTCTTCTTGCACTTTATTTTTTATTGTGGTAGCTGAAAACCATGGCCTTGGACTAGCAGGTGCCAGTTCTCCTCCAGCCACTTAACCCTTTACTGCTGCTGTTGTCTTTTTTGTTTTGATTTTTAATTGCACATACTCGTGCCTGAAGACTTCCTCCTTCAACATCCCTTAATAACTTTCTTGTGCTGAACAATAACAACTGCCCCTTGTATGGGGCTTTGGCACTATTCTGTCCCAGTGGAAGCCAAAAGGAACACAAAAAGCAAAGATGTGATCCTGAGATCAGATAGATAAGTTGTGTAGCAGTTGGCTCCACCAGTCTACATGTGTTTTGTGGATTTAGAGAGGGCATTTGACCTCATTGCTCAGGGTCTTACATTGGGGTTGTTCTGGGAGCTTGGGGTATCAGGCCTGCTGTTACATGTTATTCCCTCTATAGCTATAGCCAGCAGTAACTCAGACTTGTACGTTCTATATAATTTATTTATTTCTTTATTTTTTTATGGTGCTTTTGGGGAAGAATTCTTCAGAAGAACATGGCTCTGTCATGGTCCCTGGTTTTGGCCCCAGGGCTTTCAGTTGTTTTGGAGTTTTATGTTAAGGATTAAAAGTTTTCTGTTTGGTTTTGCTGTTGTTCTACTTCTCCAAGTTTTTTGTTATTGTTAGGTTGAGTTGTTGATTCCCGTTTTGATTTCATTCATTTACTAATAATTAACTATTATTTTGAAAATTAGTTCCTGTTGTATTTGAATTCTAGTTACTGTTTAGTTTTTATAGAGATTCCGATGTCTGTTTGGATACTCTTCTAGGACTAGGTCTAGGTTTTGAATTCTTGATCTTTATTCAGCATCAGTTTATAGTTTGAGTTTATTTCTTTTGTGTTTAATTCCCTCAGTGTTCCCCTATTTATTCCTCCACCTAGTTCTTCCTCCACATGAAGACAGTGACAAGGTCACTGTCTTCATGTTTTTGTGAGTCTTCTTGTCTCTATGCGTAGTAATGTGTCTGTTGGATACTTCATGTTTTACTGATGGTTTGATGTTTCTTGATGTTTGATTGATGGTTTTCTCTGGTGTCTTGTTTCAGGTTTTACTTCCTGTCTGACCGATCGTCTTGATTATTTTCACCTGTGTCTTATTCCCCTCTTGATTTTCATTTCCAATCAGCCCACAGTGTATAAAAAAATCCTCTCTTCCTGTTTGTCTTTGTCGGATTGTCTGTTCCACATCTGTTCTGGTCCACATTTTAACCAAATCTTGACAGGCGTTTGTTGTACTGAAGATCTCTAGTCCTTGGGAAGCACCATTCAGCTATTTGAAAATTAAAACAGCTTTCCAATAGATGCAGAAGCAACTGGAAGTGGGCTGGCATTTATATAGTCTCAGTCTTACTGCCTACTCACTATGCACTTGAAACGCTTATCTATCTCACATCCACACCTGTGGTCAGTTTAGAATTACCAGTTAGGTCAATATGCATGTCTTTGGAATGTGGGAAAAAACTGGAAGAACCACACAGAAAACCCACACAGGCATGGGGAGACAAAATCTGCAAAGGCCCCAGTGAGGTTACAATTCTAACACCTGCACCACCATTTATTTCAGGACTGGTCTTTTTTTAATGAGTGCAATTAGATTCGGATCTCTCATTAAATTCCCTTAGACTTAGGATAGTAGATATTGTTGTACAAGGTAATTTCAGTGTAACAACTTGAACAATTGTGTTGCAGACAACTGAGGATTCCTAAAGATACACGGCAGGTAAAGTATTCAGACAATGAGTATGGCATTTCTTTTCATCTCCTCAGCTTCTTGCTGGAGGGCTAGATTGCAGCATATTGCCAGTAAGTTACGATATCATGCCCATTAAGAGAGCACAACGGAAGTCCAGCAATCCCTTCAATACTTTTGAGAGAACAGCATAAATAGACATCAATGAGTGTTGCTGGCGGAAAGCACTACCTGAGATTGCCTTCTGTAGTTTGCTCAGGACATGAATGTAGTCTGAATTTAAAAAACAAAACAAAACAAAAAACATCTTTCTTGATGCTGTAATACTGAGAGAATTATAAAGGTACACAGCAAATCCTTAGCTTTCTCACACTAATCCACTAGGAGTAATTGGGGACCATTTCCTTCCCTCTAATGGAGCTCTGAATGATAAGGTACCCTTTCTTTTCTCTCCCAACCTTGCCTGTCTCTGTAATTTCCAAAACATAATCATCATCTGTCCCTCCGCAGTGCTAATGAGTAACGATCAAAGTACTGTAATTATGGACCATAACATCCCTGTGTTAACTGGTGTTACAAAACAAAGATGAGGCTGATATACTGAGATTAACATTGGTTTTCATGGCCACTATATGCTTTTACATCTTGAAAAGTTGTGGAGCTTGCTAAAAAGAGTGTAATTGCATAGCTCATGTGTGATCTAAATCCTGTGAAAATCTGCAATGTCCATATTTTGTAAGGAAAATCTCACTGCAAATTACCTGCCATATTTGCTATATTTCGTCAAACAGATTATCTGTGCTGATGACAGACAATGTCAGGAGAGGTGGGAAAATTGGTACTTTATTACTCATTATTATTTAATTCATTATGGGCAGCACGGTGGCATGGTGGTTAGCACTGTTGCCTCACAGCAAGAAGGTCCTGAGTTCGAATCCACCGTCTGGCCAGGGCCTTTCTGTGTGGAGTTTGTATGTTCTCCCCGTGTTTGTGTGGGTTCTCTCCGGGTACTCTGGCTTTCTCCCACAGTCCAAAGACATGCAGATAGTGGGGTTCGGTTAATTGGTAATTCTAAATTGGCTGTAGGTGCAAATGTGAGCATGAATGGTTGTCTGTGTTAACCCCTCGACAGACTGGTAACCTGTTCAGGGTGTACCCTGCCTCTCGCCCTATGGCAGCTGGGATAGGCTCCAGCCCCCACCTGCGACCCTGAATAGGATAAGTTTTTTTCATTATTTTAAATCCATACAACAGCTGTATCTGTGATGTACATATTGCAAACCCCTTTAAGACAAATTGCAGGTGCAGGGCAAGAATTGCAGCACTTAATCAGCAAATGAGCTCTTTTAAGAGATGCTTTGTTCATTTGTACAGGTTTCCACATGCCCCAGTGGAATTAGAGATGTGGTGCCAATTCCTGTCATTAACTGCTTTGTGATCTTGGTGTTAAAAATTACCGAAAGTGGAAAATTATTAAGGGTGTCGGCATGTCCAGACATAATGATCATGGTGTGGCTAAATATGATTTAAGATGTGCCCACTGCCTCTAAAAAACAGAGCCCTTAATTGATATTTTAGTGATTTTAGTGAAAGTAGACTGTCTGTCCTGAAAGACGGAAACCCCCATGGTGGTCCTTTGAAAAGAGCCTCATTTCATTTAAAGTACAGACTTAATGAAGGTAGACTAAGACATTTTTATCAGTGTTATGTGTATATCAATATTTAATTAAGATGTGCAGAGGGAGACAGGACAAAGAACACATTATGAGAGAGAGGCAGAGTTTAATAATAACTAATGATTAAATGCAAGTGGTGTATGAACAGGTGGAGACTGAACGGAAGTGAATGAAGAGGAAATGCTCAGTGCATCATGGGAAGCTCCCAGCCACCTAGGCCTATTGCAGCATAACTAAGGGATGGTTCAGGGTCACCCAATCCAGCCCTAACTATAAGCTCTATCAAAAAGGAAAGTTTTAAGCCTAGTCTTAACAGTAGATTGGGTGTCTGTCTCCCAAATCCACAGTGGGAACTGGTTCCATAGGAGAGGGGCCTGAAAGCTGAAGGCTCTGCCTCCCATTCTACTTTTAAATACACTAGGAACCACAAGTAAGCCTGCATTCTGAGAGGGAAGTGCTCTATTGGGATAGTATGGTACTATGAGGTCTTTAACATATGATAGGGCCAGATTATTTAAGACCTTGAATGTAAGGAGAAGGATTTGAAATTAAATTCTGAATTTAACAGGCAGTCAATGAAGAGAAGCTAATATGGGAGAAATACAGCTACGGAAAAAATTAAGAGACCACTCCAAAATTATCAGTTTTTCTGATTTTGCTATTTATAGGTAAATGTTCTTCCAGGATAACCTTGTACGTGGCTTGATTCAAGCGTCCTTCGCAAAGACGAATCTGCCCGACTCCAGCCTTACTGAAGCATCCCCAGATCATCACCGATCCTCCACCAAATTTCACAGTGGGTGCGAGACATTGTGGCTTGTAGGCCTCTCTAGGTCTCCGTCTAACCATTAGACGACCAGCTGTTGGACAAAGCTGGAAATTAGACTCATCAGAGAAGATGACATTACTCCAGTCCACTATGGTCCAATCCTTATGGTCTTTTGCAAACTTCAGCCTGGCTCTTCTTTGCTTCTCATTGATGAAGGGCTTTTTTCTAGCTTTACACGACTTGAGCCCTGCCTCTAGGAGCCTGTTTTGAACCGTTCTCGCTGTGCACTTCACCCCTGCCGTTTGCCATTCTTTTTGTAGGTCACTTGATGTCATCCTATGGTTCCTGAGTGATATTTGAATGAGGCGACGGTCATCCTGGTCAGTGGAGAGTTGTTTTCAGCCTCTGCCAGACTGTAGCTTTGTTGTTCCCAATGCCTACTGCTTGACTTTGTTCTTATGAACCGCCGTCTTAGAAATTTTAAGGATGGAAGCAACTGGACGCTCACTGTATCCCTCTGCCAGTAAAGCCAGAATTGAATTGGTCTCTTAATTTTTTCCAGAGCTGTA
>VUQI01057679.1:0-12706 GCA_015106735.1 Paratilapia polleni
ATTTGGAATTTGGGAGTTATGTTGTCAGTAGTTTATAGAATAAAACAAAAATGTTCATTTTACTCAAACATATACCTATAAATAGCAAAATCAGAGAAACTTAATTTTTTCTAGAGCTATATATACGCCAGATAATGAGGGAAGCGGTAACAGGTGGGAGGACTGCTGAAACTAATTACAGAAGACAAGACAAGGGAAGGAGAACTAAATACATAGCACAGGTGAGAAAAGACTATCAAAATAAAACAGGAAGCAGCTAAACACCAAGACAATGGCTAACATACGAACTTGACACAGAAGACAGAGACAAGACTGAAGGAATAGAATGGGAACACAAAAGGGAACTAACAAACCTAATGTCATCAAAAGCTAAGCAAGGAACAAATGGCACAAATAACAAAAAAGTCATAAGCACAAGGGAACATAGAAGAACACCATTAACAGAAGACTATAGATTATATAGAGCTTGAATATAAATCACTTCTCAAAACCAAAAAGAAATCATGAACTCACAAAAAACTCAAAACCTTGGGTCCAAGGCTCAGGGACCATGACAACGTCACCTAAATACAGCTACACCTACAGCTACACCTACAGTTACATGCTAAAATGTCATATTTTTTATTAAATGCATAGGCTACTACAGAAATCTGTTCAGTATTGAAAAATAATCTAGGCAAATGTATAACCTATATACATTTAAAATATACATACACACAGTGGTGTGAATAAGTGTTTGCCCCCTTCCTGATTTCTTTTTTTTTTTTTTGCATGTTTGCCACACTTAAATGTTTCAGATCATCAAACAAATTTAAATATTAGACAAAGATAACACAAGTAAACACAAAATGCAGTTTTTAAATGGTTTTTATTATTAAGGGAAACAAAAACTCCAAACCTACATGGCCCTGTGTGAAAAAGTGTGTGAAAAAGTGACCCCCCCCCGTTAAAACATAAATTAACTGAAAGAGCTGTGGGTGTGGCTGTATGAATGTATGTGTGACTGGGTGAATGTGGCCTGCAGTATAAAGCACTTTGAGTACACAAAACTGAGTAGAAAAGCGCTATATAAGTACCAGTCCGTTTACCTTAAAAAGGCGGTTCATGCTCGAAAACACTACAATGTGGCTGAATTACAACAATTCTGCAAAGGTGAGTGGGCCACAGTGCTATAAAAGTTATCACAAACACTTGATTGCAGTTGTTGCTGCTAAGGGTGGCCCAACGTTATTAGGTTTAGGGGGCAATCACTTTTTCACACAGGGCCATAGAGGTTTGGATTTTTTGTTTCCCTTAATAATAAAAACCTTCATTTAAAAACTGCATTTTGTGTTTACTTGTGTTATCTTTGTCTAATATTTACATTTGTTTGTTCTGAAACATTTAAGTGTGACAAACATGCAAAAAAATAAGAAATCAGGAAGGGGGCAAACACTTTTTCACACCATTGTACACATATACAATGCATAGGCTTCACAAATATACCTATCCGATAGCAAGACAACTGGTTTGCTCAGATTCTACTCAAAGTGTGGATAACATCATTATTCAAGAATGGGAATTCATAGGGACTGAAGAACTGCTTCACAGAATTTTTCGATCTCAAATTTCAACAGGTCTGGAATAAGTGTATTAATCTTCAGACATTATAAAATGTTGTATATTTTATATAAATTTTACCCCTAACACTAGAAGCATTAAAGGAACCAATTGTAATCAGAATGTTCAAAATTCAACAAAAAATTCCTCCTCCAGGTGACAATGTTACTGCAGCTGCCCTGTAGTAAAAAACAAAATGCAGGCTTAGACCCTGAAATGGGGGTGGTGAGGTGATTGACACTGTTGCCTTACAGCAAGAAGGCTCTGGGTTCAAACATCTTGTGCAGCTGGAACCTTTCTGTGGAGTTCATATGCTCTCCCACAGTCCAATGAGTCGCTTATTAGGTTACGCCCAAAAACATACAGGTGTGGATTTGAGTGTGTGATTTTCTGTCTGTCTGTTGGCCCTGTGAAAGACTGACAACCTGTTCAGGTGGACCCTGCCTCTTGCACTATGACAGCTGGGACAAACTCCAGTCCTGTGACCCTAAGCTGAATAATCAGTTAACAAAAATGATCCATAGATGGTCTGAAATCCCTCAGTTAGCAGTTTGGTAGATAATGTGCTGATCACATTTAGTGATTGTGCTATTGTAAGTTAACCCCTGCTTGAAGTCTGAGTAACTGGAACAGTTGTCCTTTCACATCTTCCTTTTTATCACCATTTCTTTATATTCTCCTGTTGGCAGACTGGACACCACATCAACTTGCTACACCATCTTGTAGTACAAATTGGTATTACACTAAAGTTTGTTCCATACAAAAACCAACACCTAATATTTGGATTCTGTAGACAGCAAAAGTTAATTTTAGAAGGCAGTTATAATTAGTACCTTCAATTCACTTTTTCTCCCAATTTGAACTGTATGAGGTCAAAAGGGCTTACACTGGGTATACACCTGTACAGGTAACCAGTCTGTCACAGGAAAAACATACAGATAATCATTCTTACTCACCTTTAAACAACATGATGCCTCCAGTTTGTCTGGGCTAAATGTTTGCACTGACTGGCCTAAAGAACACCAATACAGACACAGGAAAAACACCAGAACTCACATGAAAGCTCGGGAAATGTGGGATTTACAGCAGGACTGACCTGAATTACACTGTGAAGGTACAATTATTATGTTTCAACAACTGTAACTGTTCTGAAGATGTAGCAGGACATGCTATTTGCAGACCTGGCCACAAGGGGGCGGCCACAGACTGGACTGAGTGCAGTGGAACCAGCTATAACCAGTTCAGCCAGATGCTGCTGGTCTCTTTGTTCTGGGTTTATTCAGATTCACAGTTGATTTGCTGCTTGTGTCCCTGTGTGTGTGTCCAGAGAAATGTAAGTTACAGTGTTTATTGCTAGTGATATAAGGTTAAGATTATGTAGATATTTTGCAGGTTGAAGTGGACAGTGGGGTTTATCCATGCTAACAGCGTTTATTGGCTATGTTATATTCATTCTTTTAGATGTGAGAGTTTCTTATGGTTATACAACTTACGTAGATGTCAATGCACTTGAGGCATGTTGGGAATGATTTCTTCAGTTTCTGGTCAACATTAGTGTACCTTTATTGTGAAGAGGATGTTGAGTTATGCTAGTCTGTTAGATTGTCTCTAGTGGCTAAGCTGACATCTATAGGATAGCTTATGCTGTTGCCTTTGATTTGTAATGACTGAATTATTGATAGCAATCTCGTGTATTTCTATCTTTCCAGAACCACACACATACACATATATTTTCACTGTGCTGCATTAAAGAGCAGTAAACCAATCAACTGTGTCAAGGTTCTTTGTCTGCATGAAGCCTTGGGGGAGCACAAGGATTGCATTCTAACCGATGCATAGTCCGCAATTATAACTCAGTGTAGCCACTGTGTTAGGGTAGAGCCTCCACATCAGTAACAATAAAATATTTGATTTTACACACTGATTAAAATATGTGATTAAGATATTTCACTTCAGTATACATTTCTAAGTCAGTACAAACAAACCACTTGGACAAGCTCAAAATGAACACAATGACACTAAGAGTTTACCATCTCAAGTTTTCCTATGTCATACCTGGTGGTCAAATCCTCTCTGTCACAAAATGAACCCTCCAAAGGTGGAAGGAAGGACCACAGTTAGATTCCTCAACACCTGATCTGTTGAGTACATCTTGGATGTACTCAACTTTAGAAATATGGGGGGGTTTTTTTGTTTGGTTTTTGTTTTTCTTACAAGGAAATTGCCTGAAATTTAAATATAATTCAAATAAATTAAATAATGTTAAAAATAAAGAGATGGGACACAGGATAGGGAATAGGGCCAGACTTTCATTTTTTTTGAACGTCACACCCATCTTGCAAAGGCATCTGCAGGCCCTTACTGGCCCACAGTCTCCACTGATGGATGTCTCAGGACCCTTGTACTGTGGCCACGGCGACAGTGATGAGAGCTGAAGCAGACAATCAACCAAGATCTTGGTCACATCCAACCTAAAGCAGCAGCAAGGAAGCAGGCTCGCTTGCTCATCCTGGCTTGACTTGAACTAAACTGAAAATGAATTTGGGCTTTTAGAGAGAGGTGAAGGCAGGCCGGTGTAAAGGAAGGGGGAGTGGTTGATTCATAACACAAAAATAAGAAATGAGAGCTTAAAAGCAAAAGGAATGCAGGAAAATGAATTTTTATCCCAATGATCTGCACTGCTTAGTGCCTACAACAGAATGCATCTTATTATGCAAAGCTATGTGACAGATTAAGACAAACTGGACCAAGTTATTTGGTATATATACAGTGATACTGTTAGGTGTTTTAATAACTCATCTGCTTCTCAAAGAAGGCCAAAACAATTACTGCTTGATGGCTTTACACATGTGCAAAAATAACTAAATGTCCTCTGTCTCTAATAACAAAGCTGATTTACTGCATACAGCCTGTAGCTGTAAATACAGACTGCATTCAGTTTCTTTGAATCCAAGCTTCATAAGAGTGTTTCCAATAACAAAATTAAAAAAACAAAAAAAACAACTGAGCACAAACTGTTTGCTTCCCTCAGTCAGTATCACAGCTGCAGTGTTACTGGCAGATGCCCCACTCCCCTAGTGGTGGGAGCTTTCACAAAATAATAATAATAAAAATAAAAAAAAATAGTTCCTACAGGCATAGGTCTAGTGAAGGTTACTAATGACCTTCTCATGGCCTCTGACAGTGGACTCATCTCTGTGCTTGTCCTGTTAGACCTCAGTGCAGCATTCGATACTGTTGACCACAATATTTTACTGCAGAGATTAGAACATACCTTGGGTATTAAAGGAACTGCACTGCAGTGGTTTGTATCATATCTGTCTAACAGACTCCAATTTGTTCATGTAAATGGGGAGTCTTCTTCACACATTAAAGTTAATAATGGAATTCCACAGGGTTCTGTGCTGGGACCAATTCTAGTTACATTATACATGCTTCCTTTAGGCAGTATTATTCAAAGGCATAGCATACATTTTCATTGCTACATGCATGTCTTAAAGACATATAGGCCTGGATGACCTCTAATTTCTTACTACCAAATTCAGATAAAATTGAGGTTATTGTACTCCTAAAAATCTTAGAAACATGGTGTCTAACCTGTCTGATGGTGTCTAACCAGACAGGCATTACCTTGCCCTCCAGTAACACAGTGGGGAATCTTGAAGTCATTTTTGACCAGGATATATCTTTAAACATGCATATTAAACAAATATGTAAGAGTGCTTTATTGTATTTGTGCAATATTTCTAAAATTAGAAACATCCTGTCTCAGAGTGATGCTGAAAGACTAGTTCATGCATTTATTACTTCTAGGCTGAACTTGTAATTCATTATTATCAGGTTGTTCTAAAAGCTCCCTGAAAAGTCTTCAGTTATACCAGAATCTGCAGCGAGAGTACTGACAGGGACTAGAAAGAGAGACCATATTTCTCCCATATTAGCTTCTCTTCATTGGTTCCCTGTTAAATCCAGAACTGAATTTAAAATCCTTCCCCTCACAAAGTCTTGAATAATCAGGCCCCATCATATCTTAAAGACCTCATAGTACCATATTATCCCAATAGAGCACTTCGCTCTCAGACTGCAGGATTACTTGTGGTTCCTAGGGTATTTAAAAGTAGAATGGGAGGCAGAGCCTTCAGCTTTCAGGCCCCTCTCCTATGGAACCATCTCCTAGTTTGGATTCGGGAGACAGACACCCTCTCTACTTTTAAGATTAGGCTTAAAACTTTCCTCTTTGATAAAGCTTATAGTTAGGGCTGGATCAGGTGACCTTGAACCATCCTTTAGTTACGCTGCAATAGGTCTAGACTGCTAGGGGCTTCCCATGATGAACTGACCGTTTCTTCTCCACTCACCTCTCTTCACTCTCCATGTGTTTATACACCATTTGCATTTAATCATTAGTTATTATTAACCCTGTCTCTCTCCCATAGGTGTGCCTTTTTGTCCTGTCTCCCTCTGCTCTCTTCTGTTTCTCCTCACCCCCAACCGGTCGTGGCAGATGGCTGCCCCTCCCTGAGCCTGGTTCTGCTGGAGGTTTCTTCCTGTTAAAAGGGAGGTTTTCCTTCCCACTGTCGCCAAGTGCTTGCTCACAGGGGGTTGCCTGACTGTTGGGGTTTTCTCTCTAATAATGTAGGGTCTTTACCCCACGATATAAAACGCTTTGAGTCAAATGTTGTGATTTGGCGCTATATAAATAAAATTGAATTGAATTGAATTGAATTGAATTTTTGTGTTTTCATGTGGATGGAGATAATTTTCAAAATGAACTCGGAAAAATCTCCATTTTAACAAATACCCGTGTACATGTGGACGTAGCCTGAATTAAGATCAAAGCGGTCAAGGCAAAGGAAAGTTTCCTCTGATGCTACTTTCTGTATTAAAAACCTTGAGGTGATAATTACGCCCTATTAAAGAAATCCCATGAAAGGAGATGAAGAGATGCAGAGCTTTGGGGCTTCATTAGTTTTCTTACAAGATATATTAGACACAGGGAGCAGCAAAGTCCTACTTTAATAAACCTTAGCTGTCTGTCACGCTGCCATTCAATCATTTTGCACACCATGTATTTCTTAGACATCCCTTAACATTAACCACAACTCTCCAAGTGCAGTTCTCCAACTATCTCAGAAGTGACACTGTTGGGTTCCTCTGCCTGTCATTCAACCATCAGATAAAAGCGGAAGACATTTTCTTCAGTGTGGCTGGTCTCACTCTTGACCTTCACTACAGCACAGAAGCCCTCCAGCTGAGGGATGCAATATTCTCTATAGGTGCATATCATCTGCCAAGACCTTTTTCAAAGGTTCCTGCCACTCTAAGCCACCTCACCCACAAACTACAAAGAGCAGGCCTTTTCAGTCACAGGTCTCAGATGCACTGGCCTTAGTGTCCATAACCCCCGGGCACCCCAGCAAACGGCTGACCCTTCAGCTCAGTGGTGGGAGCAGTTCAAAGCTGAGCAGGGACAGGCACATCTCGGAGCTGCTCTCAAAAATACAGTACATGTCTGCTTGTTAACCCTTCTACAGACTCTTGCGCAGCAGGAAGCTAAAGAGCAGGCAACTCTAAAGAAGTACAACAATTATATGACTTTATAAATGATGCTGACAAATTTAGTCAAACACTTTCTCTTTTTTTTAATTGCTTTTTGGGCTTTTATGCCTTTTTTAAATAGATAGTGCAGTGAAGAGGAGATAGGAAAGCAGGGAGAGAAAGTTGCTGGAAGACAGAGCAAAGGGCCTTGGGACAGAGTTAAACATAGGCTGCTGTATTTAGCTGTGTTGCATATGGTCACCTGCTCAACCTCTGAGCTAAACCAGCACCTGTCAAACACATTCTTTTTTTTGATTTTGATAATGATGATTTATGATCATAGATCATTAATGCACAGCCCTAAAAGCTGCAAGACTCACTAACCTAGATTATTAAATTAATATTTTATAACAGTAATTAGGGCAACACAGGCTGGTTAGGGAACTAAGACTTAAGCCCTGCTGAGAAAAGGTATCCCAAGCCAGATGAGATATAAGGTAAAATCTCTCCTTCTTGACCTACCCCAGGTAGGTACCCTCTTCCCAGGTGGACATGCCCAGAAAACCCTGATGAACCAAACCACCTCAGCTAGCTTATTTTGACATGATGATAGAGTAGCTAATCTACTCTTAGCTCTCTCTGAATATCCAAGCACTTCATCCTAGCTGTAAAGGGGTGTTCACACAGGAAGAGATTAGCAGCCATGTAGCCAGCAGAGAAAATGGAACATCAGTGAAATTCACTAGCTGATACAACAAGCAAAATAAGTTAGTTAGTGATGCAAAGTGGGCCAGAGTTTAACTTTTCTCAATTTTTAGACGAGCAATTGAAGCAACTAGCAGTGGGAGCAAAGGATAATGTTGGACATATGCAGGAGTGGTAACTGCATTAGATTATTAACCCATGCAACAGGAGCATGGAATGCCTATTGGCAACCAACCAGCAGCTCCAAAGCAATACACAATGAGCGATTTGTTTTAGGAAACTCACTTCTGCCACTTGAATCCATAACCTCATTCTTTAGGTCACTACCCAGAACTTGTCCTTACCTGATGGTTCTTGCTTAATTCTTCCTTCACCACTACTACAACTGCCATATTATAGCTCATGCTGCACCATCCAATGGAAAGCAGACTATGGAGGGATAGATGTCAAACAAAGGCTGGGAAATGGAATGGACTGGAGTATGCAGGACATACTTTTACATTACTTGCTACAGCAGTGACTGTGGACCACAGCTCATACTGACAATGACTTAAAAACCCTTAGTGCACATTTTCTGCAACTGGCATGAAAAACACCCCGGCACAATAAGGATATTTTTAGTTCCTTTAGTTTTGGAACTTACAGTTCCCAAAGACATCCCCATCTCCAATATACTGTATATTACAAATATGCCTCCATAAATCAATAATTGGTTTAGAACTTTGTCTGAGAATCATCAAGTTTTCAGAAGTTTTCTTTTGCTTTATCTGGTGGTTAGCAGTCTGAATATCCACTAGTACATTACAAGAAAAATAAAATATTGCCAAAATCTGATCTGTATGCCTAATCAGATAACAGTTTTGTAATATAATGAGACAACACTGCAACATCACCATCTTTTCCAAACTTTAAATTAAGTGCTTCTGTTGTTTAAATTTATACAACCCAATCTGAGAAGAGTGAGAGAGGGGAAAAGAGATAACAGAAGCCAAAAATGGGGCAACACAATCTCTGATGTGAGAGCTGAGTGCTTTGTAGCAGGGGAGTTTCCAGGATTTTTTTTACATAGGGTTGCACAGGAGGGACCAAAAACAAGTTGTGGTTTAAAGTGTGGACAGACTTCATGCTTTCCTAAACATGCATTAGCAGGCATGGCTGCCCCGTAAGAATTTGGAGGCCACTTCAAGCTCCTAGTTATCCCCTGTTTTGTAGGCCCGGCTTTTGTGCCAAACACTGAGTCCTATGAAGTTCATAAATGTGTTGCTTCATTTCATACAGGGCACCTTATCTGCTGATTTGTTATTCTGGATCTTCACTAGAGTCCCTTTGCAATTATATGTCATCCTTATTTATCTTAAACTGGCTTTTTATTTATTTTATTTTTATTTATTTATTCTACTTCAAGTACTCAGAGCATTCATCGTGTTTTGATTGCATAACAGGAGGTATATGTGGTTGCCATACAAAAGCCCTGAAAATGAATTGTGCATACTTGGATAGATTATACATCTCTCTGCTTTAATTTTGTTCATTTGCCATAATTATCGCTGGTACACAGCCTTATGGAGCACTAAACCAGGAAATACATGAAGAAGTTGCGCTCTTTTACTCCTTAGTTTTTATGGCCTAATTAAGACAGTCCCCGGGGAGATCCCACTGTGCTGGCACACAGAAGAGTGAGGAGAAAGAGGAGAGAAAAAAGAAAGCAAAGCATTTGGGGAACAAGCAGAGCTGGCATGGTAGGTGCCACATTGGGATAGAAAGACTGATAGATATTCACTAGACGACAGGCAGTGAAGGAATATTGGTGGGAAGAGGCAGTAGGATTAAGGACTGAATGTGTGTGCACACATTTAAATACCTTTTCAACATAATAGACAGCCAGGGAGGTCCACTGTTAAACATGCTTTGAATGAGTGCCAAAATTGCTTTTAAATCCATGCTGTTAATTACTTTAATTGTAACAAAGATCAGACTTGTGCAGAAATATGTGTTCAGGATACAGAGATGAATAATGTGAAATGTAGATACATCATTTATTATGGGATATTCAATTTAATTTTATTTATATAGCACCAATTCACAACAGTCACCTCAAGGTGCTTTGTATTGTGAGATAAGTGTAGGACTCTAATAGTGTAGGATCTCCTACACTACTAGAGTGAAAACCCCAACAATCAGGCAATCTCCTATGAGCAAGCACTTGGCTATGATGGGAAGGGATCTCTGGCAGAACCTGGCTTAAGGAGGGGCAGCCATCTTCACCAGTGGCTGGGGGGTGAAGGGAAAGAGAAGAGAGAAAGAGAAAAGGAGAGCACAAACAAAAAATAGGACAAAATGTAAACCATGGGAAAGAGTAAACACTTAGAAGTTACAAGTTAGTGACATGCATTACTGGCAGGAAAACATATCAGGAGTAAGAAGGTAGTGGAGAAGAATGCTCAGTGCATCATGGGAAGTCCCCCAGCATCCTGAGCCTATAGCAGCATAACTCAAGATGGTGGCTGCATCACTGCTAACTCAAGAATCAAGCCAATTAGAACAGTTAAAACAATTAGTTAAACAATTAGTTTAAACAAAATTGCTGACATTACTTTAAAAAAAAAAAATTCTTAAAGAAAGAAAACAAAAGAAAGGAAAGGAAAAAAAATAGTTCTGTATAAAAATACTGTCATTAAACATGTTATATATGAGGTTATTAATCAAGAATAAAGCATCTATATCTGTGTTTATAAATACATACTAGTGTGTACTAATATAGGAGTAATGCTTTATAAATGATTAATTAAATACTTACTAATGCTTAATAGTGTGTACTTATTATTAATTGTCACCAACTGCTCTAGTGCTGTTACTGTGCTATGATGAACTCTAAATCCTGTTGTTCCTGCTTTTCTCTATCAATGACAAATAGTAAAATGTCCTAGCTTTACAAAGGGCTTTTTCATAAAGTAACAGATTTTTCCAGGCCAGACAAAATTACTAAATTAGTGGAATGTTATCTGCTTTAGCACTACTGGGGAGTCCAAACCTCTCTGATTTGTTGCTTTCATTTTCAGAGGAGTGGCATTATCTAGTGTTCTACCCAGTGAGGCTGCAGCACTATTAACAACAAAATCAACCTTTGTGGGAGTAAGTAAATATCACTTGAAATCAAGGCGATCGGGTGAACACATTACAGCAGGCTAGGTCATCCAATTCTTAAATTCTAATCTCACACAAAGTTTAATAAAATGTCCTACATCCACTTTTCTGATATTGAAAGACAGTACACAGTATCTACAAGCAGGCAGGCTGTCTTTGTTGTTCACCGAAGAGCCAAAACACTCAGAGGACATCAGTAGACAGAGGTCATCATATTCCTAAAGGCTCCACTGAGACTAACCTTTATCCAGGTTTAGTGAGGGGATTAACCCCTTAAAAATTCATCACAATTAGTAATGTGCATGGCTTGCAGCCAAATGTAGGGATTAAAATAAAAATTAGTTCTGTTTATTTATTATACATCAACTCTTATTCACATTCTTATTCAAAACATATTCACTAAGTTTGTTTAAGCTTGTATTCTCCTCTTAGCTAGTATTGAATGACAAAGGTTACCTGTCAGATAACACATCCATTCACTCATCCATCCATTCATCCATCCATCCCTGTAAGACATAATCTCATTAGTGTGTTCTGGGTCTGCCTCAGGGATTTCTCCCAGTTGGACATGCTCAGAACACCTCACCTTGGAGATGTCCTGGAGGCAATCAAGTCAGATGCCCAAAATACCTTATCTGGATCCTTTCGATGTGGAAGAGGAGTGGCTCTACTCTTTGCCTCTTCCAACTGACTGAGCTCCTGACCATATCTCTAAGGGTGAGCCCCGACACCCTTCCGAGAATGCTCTTCATGAATTGCCATGATTTTGTGGTGGAGGGGTTTGCAGGCTCTCCTGTCACCTTGCTTAGGATAGGAATGCGGGTAGCCCACCTTGGAGCTTGACTTGGGTAGGGGTTTCATGGCATGTGCATATTAGCCAGGAGTTAGCCCAGTCTGAATGAGCCACATTTGTCCACCCTCCTCTGTGCCCACACCATACAGAAGGGGCTTTAGGGATGTGGTGCTTTGTGGATTGGGTGGCAGTCAAAGACCCAAAGGCCTTGGCGGTGCATCCTTGCCATAGATAACACAATGGACTGAATACAGAATCAGAATCAGAGTCTTTATTGTCATTGTACAAGGTACAATGAAATTGAAAAACAATCCCTTTGTGTGCAAAGTGTACATTTAAACAAATTTGAAAATAAAATAGTTGAATACAAAGTAAAAAAAAACAAGAAATCTCTTTAAACATGAAAATTACACAATAGTCCCAATACACAGAGTTGAAATATTGCTGTATATATATATATATATATATATATATATATATATATATATATATAAATTCCATTTTTTTTATCCATTTTTCATCCTTCAAGCTCGGGTCTTCTCACCAGAGGCCTGGGAGCTTGAGGGTCCTGCGCAGTATCTTAGCTGTTCCTTGGACTGCGCTCTTCTGGACAGAGATCTCAGATGTCGTTCCTGGAATCTGCTGGAGCCACTCTCCCAGTTTGGGGGTCACTGCCCCAAGTGTTCCGATTACCACGGGGACCACTGTTGTCTTCACCTTCCACATCTTCTCTAGCTCTTCTCTCAGCCCTTAGTATTTCTCGAGCTTCTCGTGTTCCTTCTTCCTGATGTTGCCATCACTCGGGATTGCTACATCTATCACTATGGCCTTCTTCCTCTGCATGTCCACCACTACTATGTCCGGTTGGTTAGCCATCACCAGTTTGTCCGTCTGTATCTGGAAGTCCCACAGGATCTTAGCTCGGTC
>VUQI01057698.1:0-14497 GCA_015106735.1 Paratilapia polleni
ACAAATAGCAATGTAGTTTTAATCATGAAATTCAAGATGAAAATTTCTGCTTATGTGTTTTCTTTACTCCATTTGGTGTGATTCCCATGTGCTTCATTTTAGCCAGTTCAAGTCTACAGCCTAGCCTGCAGGTTAGACACAGCATGTATACTGATATGCTAACAATGGCAATGCAATCAAGCTGATGATTAGCAAGTAATGCTAGTATGTTAAAATATCTGTAAATTAGCTTAAGTTTAAGCCCTCTTATCCCGATGGTGGCACTAGAGGAAAAGTCAGGGGGTGATCAAGCCCATTCTCATTCATGGGGAATCAGATTTTGCCATTTTGTCTAAGCCACTAATGTGGCTTATTTCTACACAAGGTGTCCTTTGGCGGTGGACCTTGACACCCCAGGTTATGGCATTAGTGAGACAGGGTTGTCACTCCCAATTTGTCATTTTTCAGCATGCAGAGTTACTGTTTTGAAGGGTCATATTTACGCTCTGAATCAGCATAGTCTGTACTAAATTTTGTCAGGATCCAGTTTGTAGATGCTGAGAGATTTCACTGAAAAAGCTAAACCTTGTATCCTGCTGATGGTACTATGGAGTAAGAGTCAGAATCTACAGTCATTACAGTTGATGCCCTGCAGAAACTGAATCTGTATAGCATATTTCACAGCAGTCTTTCCTGTATTTTAGAGGTTGTTGCAAATTTTACTATGAACTAAGGTCTGCCTGGTGTTGGAGCCAGATGAAAAAGCAGGTCACCCAAGTTAACAGGCTTCATCCTCTGGGAACCACAAATTATTTCATTTTAATCCATCAATTGTAGCTGTTGTTGGGATGTTTCAGTCTTTTTCAAAATAGTGGACCACTGGACTGCCACCATTCCTGTTACAGTCAAACCTATCAGCTATCAGTTAAAAATGAACCTTTGTGAAGCCCATTTGAAACCCTGTGGTGTGAACTGCTATCCCTTTACCTCCTTTGCATTTCTCCCTGAAAGAACTTCATTTTCCCTTCTAACTTAGAATTCATTATGCAGTGGGGCTGAAACAGAGCTGCAGACTTTTAGAAATCACTGAATGGTTGATCATAGTACAATAAAAATAAATTGGCCACCTTGTAAAAATTTGACTGCATATTTGAAATGCAGAAATGTGGGGTTGGAAGGAACTACAGTTTCTCATAGTTTATGGCTGGAAGAATTCTTTCACGTCAAACCCTCAAATAGTTTAATTTCCTGTCCTGTTATAAACAGCCTGACATCAGTAGGTCTGTACAAATATTTTTACCTACCTTTCACTTGTTGATGAAAAATATTTCTGGACTTTTCAGCCTTTTAAGTACATGATAAGTGATTTTCACGCTCTTGTCACAAATAAATCTGAGATGAGCTGCAAGAGTTCAATGCTGAACAGTCATGTGAAAGGAAATTAATGTTGACAGAGGGAGGGTGTTACTTTTTGAACAAAACCTTGCCAAGGACAAGGCTATTTGTTTTGAAAGTCACTTATTCCCATTAACAGATAGTTAATTATAGTGATTGAACTGAGTTACGTGAGAACTTCATCATACTGCAGGAAGCAAAAAGACCACAATTCACTCTTGTGTACTTGTGTCTGTAGAAATATTTACCATCCTGGCAAAGTGAAAAAAAAACCCTGCATCAAATAAGTCAGTGTGCATTGTACCCTGCAAGTGGGTGAGAGAAATATTTTGAACATGATTGAAATGTCTTTCTGTCTGACTCACCCAGGCTTGACAATGGTCACAAAGTCTGTTTTGGTGGTTGTGTTTGTTTACATGGGAAGTTGGCAGTCGAACCATGTTTTTCCTACTCTACACAACACTTAGGCTCTAATAATTTTCCCATAGCTTACTGTAGCTGTTAAGACAAGTATCTGCTTGTCAGTCATCTGCTTGTCATGACGTAATGCCATATAATCGTACTATACAGCTTAATCTTTTTTAATATTTGAATGCTCTAAAACCAGCAGATATGCAAAGTCCTGTTCCTGAATCATGTACCAATCAACCTCCCCTGAATGCCCCTTCATTTGTAGAAAGATTTTGGCAGAACTATGCAAGTAAAAACTCCATCCACAGACTCTTCCTATCCACATTTTGATAAAGTTTTAAATTCTATTTGTGTAATAAAACACACAGAGGGGCGGTTGGGTACCTAGTTTTGAGGTTAAATGCCAGTTTCATGAGTCACTGAATCTCTAGGGAGTCCTGTGTCAGCCTCCTTCCTCATGTAGAGTACAGAGTGCTGCCAAAATAATGACTGTACATCTCCTCCTCTCAATAAATTCTGTCCAGCTATTTGTGTAGTATCCTAAAGTATTGGTAAATAAGGTTTCTACTTGTAGTTTCTACCGGCTTAAGTTTTTTGAGTACAGTATTATAGTACATTTATAGTAATATTTTAAGTTATTTCATACTGTTTATACTTTCACGTTAAATATTTAAATGCTCAGTATCAAATCATGTTTTCATGTATGCTGCTATTATTAGTTCTTTAGTTACAAATTTCATAAAAACTGTGCAGTTTTACTCCCACATTACTTTTCTCCAGGTGAAATTAAAGTTGGTAGGAAGGCCAGTCGCTTCCATTTTTAGTCTGTTGTATCTGTAGCCTTCAGTGTCGGATTGAAAGTCAACAGCAAGTGTGTCATTTTATCTTGCAAGAATTCAGAAATGCTGCCAAAATATAATTACGCTGTCCACCCAATGAAAGATGACTTATATGATGTTCATAACACTCTCTTAGCTTAGTTGCATTAATTTAGACACAATAAGGTGGGATTTATTTTAGATAGAGAAAACAGATGTTTAAAATATCTGGCCTTTTAAAGGTTTAGTTGCAAGTAATTTGAGATGAGTTTTGCTTCTCAGAGCTAATAGTTTGTATTTGCTTTCAGATTTTCTTGTGATTGTAAAAGAATAAGCAAGCTGTGTAGTTTTTGGCTGCACAACAAGGCAGCCAAAATTCACAAGCAATGGCAGGACAAGGCTGGAAATACTAAGACAGAATGTTTTACATTTATATTTGAGCAGGAACACACAGATCCTCACACAGAGTTTCATTTGATTTTTGTCTTTAAATTATCAAAGGACAAGTTAACTGAGGAGCGTGATTATGATTTCCATTACACAGGTTAATGATTACTTGAGTTCTGAGGAAATGCTGTAAATGATATTGCTGTCCCCTTACTTTTTGATTTTTTTTCCAAATGGAAAGAGTTTATTCATTATATTCAGGAAGTTGCTGCTGTTCAGAACAGAGGCTGGTAGATTGTGTGTAGTGGTGAGTGTGTGGTGGCTCATGGGATTGCGTTTGTTTGTCTGAGCAGGCAGGGTTTGTTAGCTCTGGGTGGTGACCTTCTCCATGACTCTTTGCGTGAATGTAGACCTCACTGAGCACACATAAAGCATTTCATTTTTTTCTAATCTGATTACTGAAAGGTTTGCTGACAAAAATGGTAGCATGTGGTATGGTAGACTGATTCAATGAGGAAATTGAAGCAGAGTGGTCACCAAGCAGATTCCCCCAAGTTCAATATTATATGCATATAAAATTAGGCTGTCTGACATTGGATAAAAATTTCTTTCTGTTTTTCTGCAATAGATTCCTTGGGTCTACTAAAATCTCTTTGAGAGACATTGCCTCAGGTCAAGTGAGATCACTGCCATGTAGAAATGTTCCCTTGGTCAACGAAAGTGGACAAAATATTGGAGTAAGTTTTAATCTGTTGATATGAATTTAAAAATATAAGAAATATAAAATAATTAGACCATCAATGATTTCCTTTCAGGCAACAATCAGTCTTTTGATTGGCTATGATCCTCCAGCCAATGCTGCACCAAACCCCAATGATCCTCAAGCAGGAGAGTCAACAGTGGATGCTGGTGTGTTTATGTAATCCCTAATGATACAGCACAATGCAGCATATGTCTATTGATAGTATTAAATTTGATTAGAGGCATGTCAGGTATTTGATCTGTGATCATCCTGTCTTTCTGCTGTTTAGGAGGTGGCGGTGGTGGTGGTGAGGAGGTCAATGAGACTCTACCAGATGGGGGCCAAAGTGGCTCTGCCAGAATCTCTTCATCCTCTGGTCAGTCAGTTAATCTTCGTCAGAGGCTGGCCAGGGGACAGAGTAGCCGCCGACTTGCAAATAAACCTCAGGACTTCCAGGTCAGTTTGTCAGCGTTTGCTTTTAATTGATACTTGATTATCAATAAAGATCAAAGGAAACTTTGAATGCACTGGTTAGCATCAGAACATGTTCTTGTTTAAGCTTAAAATCAAACACTTAGTCAGTATGTGAATAATTTGATATGTTATTAAAATATCTATGTAGTCATGGTGTACAAAGTTGTACTTTGTTGTCTTTGTTGATTCACACCATGTTCATGGGGGAAGAGCAGATATATTCTTATAGCTGAGGATAAAGAGTAAGCATCATCTCTGTTCATTCCTTACATAGAATTTATATCATGTATGTTGTCTTTGATAATCAGATTGTATTATTTGTAATGTTTTAGTATGCTTAGTCTCAATGTTTTAAAATACAGCAATGAACAAAAACTGAATTAAGTTTTATTGTAACGTCTTTAAATGAATCACAGGAGCACACTTTACAAACTGCAACAATGAAGAACTCTTTTCCACATAAGACACCCATTGTTTGTGTCTATAACCCTATGCTATATTTCAATAAATGGAAGTGCTCTTTGTCAGAATCAGATACCTCAATACATGAGTTATATAAATTTGAACAATATATGAATTATATACACTCACTCGCCACTTTGTTAGGTACACCTGTTCAACTGCTTGTTAATGCAAATGTCTCATCGACCAGTCACAGGGCTCAATGTATTTAGGCATGAAGACATGGCCAAGGCGACCTGCTGAAGTTCAAACTGAGCATCAGAAAGGTGATTCAAGTAAGGAAAGGAAGCAGAGGCTATAAACAACATGAAAGTTTGGATCCATCCTGCCTTGTATCAATGGTTCAAGCTGCCAGTGGTAGTTTAATGGTATGGAAGATATTTTCTTGACACACTTTAGGCCACTTAGTACTGACTGAGCATTGTTTAAATGCCACAGTCTACCTGAGTATGGCTGCTGATCATGTCCATCCCTTTATGGCCACAGTGTACCCATTTTCTGATGGCTGCTTCCAGCAGGATAACGTGACATGTCACAAAGCTCAAATCATCTGAAACTGGTTTCTTGAACATGACAAAGAGTTCACTGTACTCAAATGGCCTCCACAGTCACCAGATCTCAGTCCAATAGAGCACCTTTGGGATGTGGTGGAAGAGGAGGTTGACATCATGGATGTGCAGCTGACAAATCTGCAGCAACTGTGTGATGCTGTCAATATAATATATGTCAATATGGACCAAAATCTCTGAGGAATGTTTCCAGCACCTTATTGAGTCATTGCCATGAAAAATTGAGGCAGTTCTGAAGGCAAAAGGGGGTCCAACCTGGTACTAGCATGGTGTACCTTATAAAGCGGGTGTATGTTCATCAATCCACATGCTGTCTTTCAGATTCGAGTCCGGATCATCGAGGCCCGTCAGTTGCCTGGCAACAACATCAAACCAGTGGTGAAGGTTCATGTCTGTGGGCAGACCCACAGGACTAGGATTAAGAGGGAAAACAACCCCTTCTTTGATGAGGTACTCCCACTTTATTCGCACAGAGAGACTACAGATAACACAGATATGGAGCAACAAAAATCTTTCTTATTCTATGAGTCTTGTTAAATCTAATTAAAGCTAGTTTAAAGCTAAAGCTATCCAAATCTACGACATCAGATTCTACAGAGATGTTTGAATTTGAATTTTGAATTGAATTTTTTTTTCTTTTCTTTTTTTGCAGATGTTCTTCTACAATGTCCACATGTTACCATCGGATCTGTTTGATGAGAACATTAGCTTTCGGGTTAGTATTATGAATATAAATGTTGAGGTCCTCTGTTAGCATGTATATAACATGCTGACTGTTGCACTATTCTCTGCAGGTGTATAATTCCTATTCACTGAGGGCTGACAGTCTCATGGGAGAATTCAAGGTACCTGGCCTAATGTCCTCTATACAAAACTGTAAAATATGTGAAAGGAAAAGCAGTGTGGTGTTCGTGAGTCTGGCTGATCTTTCTGTCTGATCTTTCTCTCACACAGCTGGACGTTGGTTACGTTTATGATGAACCAGGTAAGCTCATCACAAACCACAGATTTGAGTGTCATTTGCATTCACACAGAGGATGTTTTACTTTAGCTTGTTGAGATCATAATGTGGTGGGCTGCCTTTTTTTTATTCAGTTACTGCTATCTGTGTTGTTTTCCATCTGAAACAGGCAGCTCTTTTAAGTGAAAAAGTTCTAAAAACCTAATGCACACCACCACTCACCAGACAAAATGAGCTATATTACTGAAAATACTGAAATTAAGCTGAGCTACAGAGTCACAAATGCTCCTCACTTGTTGGACAGACTAAAACAGAGCTAAAAGAGGAGTGAATATTAGACTTCACAAAAGTGACCAGTTTGAAGGTCAAAAGCAAGACCAAAAAGTTATGACCAGTTGCAATCTTGGAGGCAGTATGTCAGTGCTGTGTTATTGTGTTACTTTAAAGTGGCCAAAAATCAATTTGTGCCAGATTAAGTAACCATTCTGACATTTAAAGTATCCAAATCTAAAATGAGTTGCTTAGGAAATTGCTAAATATTGATAGTCTTTTACTATTTCTAGGATTTTTTTAAGCTGACGCTATTTTTATTGTATCTAAACAGCAAAACCTGAAGTGCTTTTTCATCTCCGTACACATTCTGCCTGAGTGTGCATTAATGAGGTTTGTCTTTCGTGGTGTTAATATGTCCATGGTCCTATTACAGCACACTGTGTCATGAGGAAGTGGCTCCTTTTGAATGATCCAGATGACTCCAGCTCTGGGGCTAAAGGCTACCTCAAAGTCAGCCTCTTCGTTGTGGGGATTGGTGATGAGCCTCCGGTATGACTGACAGGCTGCAGCTCTCAGATGACTTTCACTGCAGCTGGTTGCTTCCTCTTTCACCATGTAAATATGCTGGTTATGCACTTCACTTTCTCTCATTCACTTCTTTCTTTGTTCTGTCTGTCTCACATGCTGTAGGCAGACAAGAGAGAGTCCAATGATGACCAGGATGACATTGAGAGTAATCTGCTGCTTCCAGCAGGTGTTACTCTTAGATGGGCCACGTTGTCGTTGAAGGTGTTCAGAGCTGAGGACATTCCTCAGAGTAAGACAAGCTCAATATTTGTACCAAACTGACTGATCATTTAAACTATACATCAAAAAAGTACAACTTCAAGTACAGAATAAATTCTAGTTCAGTTTGTTGAAATTAATTTATTTGTCATTAGTACTCTTAAAACATACTATCCTGTTAAGATTAATTAATTCTCACACTGTTTTCTCATTATAGTGGACGATGCATTTGTCCAGAATTTGAAAGAATTTTTTGGAGGAGAAGCAAACAAGAAGAACCTGGTGGATCCCTTTTTAGAGGCTAGCTTTGCTGGCAAAAAGGTTCCTGGTTTGCCTCTTTTTGTCTATAATGTTGAATGAAGAAATTTAGATTCTTTCAGAAATGCTGATGTGTGTTATTCTGTCTCTCCAGCTGTGTACACAGATCATTGAGAAGAATGCAAATCCAGAGTGGAACCAAGTACTGAACCTTCAAGTCAAGGTAATGGGTCCTAGAGATAAAAACCTGGATAACACAAAGTAACATAGAAATCAGTCTGTTTAAGCTTTTTTGTGTTTTCTGTAGTTCCCGTCCATGTGTGAACGTGTCAAGCTGACAGTGTTTGATTGGTAAGTCAAACAAGATTACAATTTAAAGGTAATTTTTGTACCTTTAAATTGTATGTTTAAGAACTAGGGAAAGTTAAGAGGCAGTTACTTTTGGTTGAGAAAGTGTAGCACAAAGTTTCTGTGGTGTGGTCATCTGCATTCCTTTTATGTGTGTGTGTGTGCCCCAACAAGCCTCATGAGAATACTGTAGCAGTGTTACACAGACTGTGCTGCTCCTCCCTTCCCCTTAATAACTTGCTCTGCTGGCACAGCCTCTCAGCTCATTTTTATCATTGTGTGTTTCTGAGAAAATGAACAGCCAGATAGCTCAGGTCCAGGAAGGCTGGAGGGAAATAAGTGTAAGAGGAAACGGCTAGAAAAATGGTGTGTACCTTAGGTGTTGAAAATACACTTCAGTCTGACAGCCAATAAATTCCCTGTATAAAAAAAAAAAACTTAGACATAAAGCAGCAAATGAGAGCCATTGTTTTATAGTCTACATCACAGAGGTAGTGGAAAAAGCAGAGCGTAACACTGCAGATACACTGTGAAATTTGCATGTTATTTTACAGTTAATCATATGAGTGCAGGGCTACCTGTGTGTGTGTTCAGTGCGAGTTAAAGTTATAATGTGTGGTTGCAGGGATCGTTTGACGGGAAATGATGCCGTTGGAACCACATACCTGAACCTGTCCAACATAGCCTCCTCTGGTGGAGAGATAGAAGGTATTAATTAATTAATTTATTCAAGAAAACAGGAATAGTACCAATACTGCATTTTAGCTTGAAATTAAATCTATAGTAAACCTGGATTTCTGTGGAAACTCCAGTGGAGAAGCTGTAGATTTTTCATCTCACCTAGATGTTGTTGTATTCCTGTGTGAAAGAATGCAATACACCTATGTGATTGTATTCTCTTCTAAATGGTACTTGATTTGTCCTTTTCTTCTCCTGGAATAGAGGAACATCCGGAATATGGGGAAACACCATCACATGAAGGTTTCTTTTTTGCTCTGTGTTGCATGGGCTGTAACAGATGAGGCATGTTGCTCATACTAAAATGTTGAATACGTCTAACTTTGTTTGTGCCTGTTGCTAATACAACTGTGCTTTGCTCTGTTTTGGCCACCTACCACCTGCTTTCCCCACCATCCACTGTGTCCACCTGCCACCTCCAATGCAACCAGACTGACTTAGTAACATCAAAGCTTTGGTTAGCTTCACTTGTATATATTCACAAAGGCGTTAAGTGTTTTGCCATTTCTTTGTCCAGCTAACTCAGGGGACTCTGAGATGGGTTTTCTGCCTGTGTTTGGGCCCTGTTATATCAACTTGTATGGCAGCCCCAGAGAGTTCACCGGCTTTCCAGACCCCTATGAGGATCTCAATTATGGCAAGGTAGTAGAGAAGACATGATGATGCCTGTCTTTTTTTTTTTCATATCTTAAGAGTTATGAATTTCTCTTCTGTCCTAGTTCTTCAATCACCTTTCTTAGGTTTGATTGCAATATGTTGTCTTTGTAAAGGGAGAAGGAGTGTCGTACAGAGGTAGGATTCTGGTCGAGCTGTATACCAAGCTAGAGGGGAAAGCCGACAAAGCAGTAGACAGTATCCACAGTGATGACGTCCTGGTGGCACAGGTATTGACTATTTATCTTGTGGTTCACATTTAGTAGAATTCACTGAGGGAAGGGAAGTATTGGTGGCAATGGATTTAAACTTTACAGGAATTGGATGAATTTATCCCTTGTTATGTAGCTTCCCCTTTCCATTTTTAGTGTTTTTAAAACTTTTCCTTTTATTGTAGTAGGTCAGAATCACAGATTGTATATGTAACCACTGTGATGTCACCCATTAGGTTGTGAAATCTCATTTTTGAGCCTCAAGTTGAGAATTTTGGCGGTTACTTTTTGTTTTGTTTTGTTTTTTTTTTGTTGTTTTTAAACTCATTGGGATATAATAACAACTTGTCAGTCTTGGCCTAAGGCATACCCTGCTTTATCTTCCATTGTATTCTAAATAAGACCATAATTTACAAAATAAACATCATGTTGTATTTATTAAGACTTTAACCTAGTTATTGAAATCATAAACTCTTTAGGAAAATGTTTACTGAGGCAATAAATCTTGTGAGAGTTTGGATCGTTTTCTCATAGACTTCTATACAATCGGGCTTCTTTTTGCAACCAGTGGAGCCACCTGCTGCTTTCCATTAGAAAGAAGGCAGGTTTAAGGAAATTTAGCATTGGATTTGCATTTTAAACCCAGAGGCTACATCCATGTTTTGTATACAGTCTATGGTCAGAATGTTTTCTACCTCCCTTTCTCTCTTCTGCATCCCTTCCTAAATCAGAAATATCAGAGGAGGAGAAAATACTGCCTCTGTGCAGTCTTCCACAGTGCCTCCATGATTCAGGAACCTGGAGAACCAATCCAGTTTGAGGTAAGCATCGGTAATTATGGCAACAAACTGGACACTACCTGCAAACCGCTGGCCTCCACAACGCAGTATAGCTGTGCTGTATTTGATGGTGAGTGGTGAAATCTGCGCTTGACTTGACTAATACACGATGTATTCACACACTAAATGACCACGTGATTTTTTAATGGCGTGTATTTTTTCAAGGTAATCATTATTACTACCTGCCCTGGGCAAACACTAAGCCAGTAGTTGTGGTTACCTCATACTGGGAGGACATCAGCCACCGTCTGGACTCTGTCAACATCATCCTCTACATTACTCACCGCTTGGTAATACTGCACTATCCCCAAAACCTGCAATGATTGCTTTCAATAGAATAAGAGTTCAGGATTTATTGCCTGTAGCTTTGCAGCGACTCTGTCCTGTGCCAGTGTTTGGTATGTGTGTGTACTTGTGCCAATTTGTGAGTCACAGAGATGGGAGCATAATCCTCACCCCTATTTTGTTGTTGCAGCAATCTAACTTGGAGGCATTTAAAACTGCCATGCTGGCAAAAGTCTCAGACAACCAGCTAGCTGAGGTGTGGCTGAAGTTGCTCAATCAGCTGATTGAAGATCTTGAAAGGTAAATAGAGGATATGGTGTTGCTGGGAAATACAAACAAACTAAGCACAAGCACATCCTAGTGATTAGTAGGATGGGTCCTGAATCAAAAAATATATCAGATAAAACAACAGATTGATTCACACATCAGACACCTCTCATGTAAGGATTTATTTGAGTAACATTTTGAGCACAAGGCTTATCTTCATCTTAAATATCCAAAATCTGAGAAAGGTTCTTTCTCAGACTATTATCAGATGAGTCTAAGAGAATCAGACAAAAAGAAAGGAAAAAAATGTTTCACAAAAAAGAATGAGCCAAGAATGGCCATGAGCAGCAAGACCATAAAATGTTAAATGCTTAATTATTTAATTGTTTTGACTTCACTGAACTAACTATGATTTTGTCTGCTTTCCTTGAGTTTCCCAACACCTAAGCTGGAGGGCTGCTCCACCCTGACGTCTCTGGACATCCAGATCAAGAAGCTGCGAGACAGTGCTTTGATCAGCATCAGAGAAGGAGCCCAACGCATGAGAGAGGAGGCCAGAGAGATCCGTGACACGCTGTCTGACTTGGAGTCCTGGGCAGAAAAACTTGAACTGTTGGCTGAAGAGGTACAAACACAGCAAGAAAGTTTTCTCAGTTCAAATTTTTTTTAATTTTTTTTTTTTCTTAATGATGATTATTTGCAAGAATCTGTAATAGTGTAATGGTTTACACATTCACCTAACAAGCAAAAGACTGTGTCAGGAAGGGCATCTGTGGTAAAATAAAACAAACTACCAAATCAAATATATGGAGCTACCTGTTGTGGCGACCTGTTGTGAATAAGGGAGCAGCTGAAAGTAGCTTATTTGTAAGAATGCACTGACTATGCACACTGTCTCATGCAAATCCAACACTACATGACGCAATAACATGTCAAAACAATGCACGATATTGATCCTAATTATTGGAAAATATGTACGCTAATGCATAATGCACAGTCTTTCCCTTGTGCTGCATAAGTTCATATGATTTTTCTCACTGTGTCCAGCCTCAGAACAGTATGCCTGACGTGATCATCTGGATGCTACGGGGTGAGAAGAGGGTGGCCTACAGTCGTATCCCAGCTCATCAAATCCTCCATTCCACATATAGTGAGCAGGCCTGTGGACAGCATTGTGGCAAGACACAGACTGTGTATTTACAGGTACATATGAACTGTCAAAAACAAACAACAAAAAGAAAGGTTTGAATGTTATATAGTAACCTGTTGCCTTTGTCTGCCTTTGAGCTTGAGTCTAGATCATAATACTCATGATAATTTTTTGTTTTTCGTCCCCGCAGTACCCCTTGGACAAGAGCAAGGGCTTAAAGGTGCCAGTTGAGATTAGAGTCAACATGTGGCTGGGTCTGTCTGCACATGAGAAAAAGTTCAACTCATACTCTGAGGGAACCTTCAGTGTGTTTGCTGAACTGGTAAAACAACAGATTTACAAAGTATTGCAGGAAATGTTGAAGATTTTGTCAAACTTTAAGTGGTTATTTCTGAAAACTGTTAGTATCAAAACAGCATATCCCTGTCAGGTTAGCTCCTAAAACTGAACATGTTCTCCTGTGCATTACAGTACGAAAATCAGGCTCAGGTGTTTGGGAAGTGGGGGACCACAGGACTGGTGGGGCGCCATAAATTTTCAGACATAACAGGCAAACTGAAGCTAAAAAAAGAGTACTTCATACCACCCAGAGGATGGAAGTGGGACTCTGAATGGTTCATTGATCCAGAGAAAACGTGAGTATTAATTGGAGTTGATCATCTGGTATCTCTCTTCTTCTAAGATTAAAAAAAAAAAAAGTTGAAAAAGACAAACGTTTAATTTGCAGGATTTGTTTATGTTTTTCCCACATTGAATCTATGCAGTCTAGAGAAATTGGGCCTCATGAACTGTCTCCTGTTTACATTCCTCTCATGCCATAGAGCCTAATTGAGTGGCAAAGTATGAAACTGTGCTAGTGAGTTGGAAGTTATTTATATAATCTTTTTAAACTGTAAACTCAGGAGCAAACATACTCTGCACTCCAAATCTACATGCAGAGTTGTTTGGTTTTCAAGCAAAAATTACCAGTAGATTTTTGTCTCTCACTGTATACAGTACTGTGCAAAAGTCTTTGAGCCACCCCTCATTTCTTTACATTTTGTTGGGAAAATGGGAAACGGGAGCAGCGATTTATTGAAACGTGCAAACACACATGGAAATACAGTATAGGCAAAAACAGAGTTCAATTCTAATAAGCTGTCAATAAAGTCAATATTTGGTATGACCACCTTTATTTTTCAACACAGCCTGAACTTTCTTAGGCTTAAGTAATCTTCAGTAATAGTTCTCCTGGCTTCTTGAAGGACATTCAAAGCTCTTCTTTGGATGTTGGCTGCCTTTTGTTCTGTTCTCTGTCAAGATGATCCCACACTGCTTCAATAATGTTGAGGTCCGGGCTCTGGGGAGGCCAATCCATGACTGATAGTGCTCCATTGTGTGTTTTTCTATCCAGGTATGTTATTTCTGCATTGGCAGTGTGTTTGGGATCATTGTCATGCTGAAAAATGAAGCCGTTGCCAATCAGACTCTTTCCTTATGGTACTTTTCTGAGTTCATAATTCCATCAATTTTGGCAAGATCCCCGATACCACTGGCTGAAATGCATCCCCAAACCATGACAGAGCCTTTACCATGCCATAAGACCTGTTGCCACTGATTTTTCAGTCCAGTTCTTGTGTAATCTGGCATACCTCAGCCTTTTCTCCCTGTTTCCTTAACAATGGGTTCTTGACAGCCACCCTTCCACTGAGACCATTTCTGATGAGGCTTCAGCAAACAGAAGGGTCAGATGCATCTCTCAGGTCCTGTGTCAGGTCTTCTTTGAATTTTTTTCCCTATTTCTTAAGGACATGACTTAAAGATACTGTTCATCTGCTGTAGATGTTTTTTTAGGCCTGCCACTTCTTCTTTTGTCCTCCACTTGTCCAGTTTCCTCAAATTTTTAATGACACACTGCACACCATGCTGAGATACATCAAGTTTCCAGCTAATAGCTCTTTGGGAATCATCTTGTTGGGCAAAAATACTGTTTTATGCCTGTCAACCTGTGTCATATTTGGAATTTTTTCTACATTCACCTAAAGAAATGGGAACAAATGATGTATTTTCTGTGACAGGCTGCTAGTAGCAAATTACCTGAAGATCCAATTTAAAATTGATTCTTTGCCAAGTTGTCTTTTATATGTAGACACAACACTGGTTGTTCCCTTGAGTTAGGTACCTTTTTTTAATGCTTGAATGACATAGGTCAGTGTTAAGTGGCTTAACAAACAAAAAGCATTCCTCTGAAAATGGTCAGGTACAAGGACTGGAGTGAAAATGAGTGAAAAACTTAACAAACTTAAAAAAGTTAGAAAAACTTTGAAAGACCTTCAGAAAGACTGGAGAACTATTGCTCAAGAGCACTTTAAAAAAATCACAAAAATTTTGGCTCCTTGGAAGAAAAATATATATTAGTTAATCTTTCATAGTTACTGAGTATGATTTGTCACATTTCTTTATTCGTTCACTGGTCTAAGCAGCTTCAATAAAACCCACCTAGTTCCATG
>VUQI01057705.1:0-11394 GCA_015106735.1 Paratilapia polleni
TGCAGAGATCCACAACTCAGGTGGGAGAATCTGTCCACAGGACAACTATTAGTTGTACACTCTACAAATCTGGCTTTTTTGGAAGAGTGGCAAGAAGAAAGCCATTGTTGAATGAAAGCCATAAGAAGTCCTGTTTGCAGTTTGCCAAAAGCCATGTAGGGGACACAGCAAACATGTAGAAGAAGGTGCTCTGGTCAGATGAGACCAAAATTGAACTTTTTGGCCTACATGCAAAACGCTATGTGTGGTGGAAAGCTAACACTGCACTTCAACCTGACCACACCATCCCCATCATGAAACATGGTGGTGGCAGCATCGTGCTGTGGGGATGCTTTTCTTTAGCAGGGACAGGGAAGCTGGTCAGAGTTGATGGGAAGATGGATGGAGCTAAATACAGGACAATCCTGGAAGAAAACCTGTTAGAGGCTGCAAAAGAGTTGAGACTGGGGCGGAGGTTCACCTTTCAGCAGGACAACGACCCTAAACATACAACCAGAACTACAATGGAATGATTTAGATAAAAGCATATTCATGTGTTAGAACGGCTCAGTCAAAGTCCATTGAGAATCTGTGGCAAGACTTGAGAATTGCTGTTCACACTCTCCATTCAATCTGACTGAACTCAAGCTATTTTGCTAAGAAGAATGGGCAAACATTGCAGTCTCTAGATGTGCAAAGCTGGTAAAGACATACCCCAAAAGACTTGCAGCTGTAATTGCAGTGAAAGGTGGCTTGACAAAGTATTGACTCAGGGGGGCTGAACACTAATGCACATCACATTTTTCAGATTTTTAAAAAATTTGTAAAAAATGCATCATTTTCCTTCACAATTATGCGCTACTTTGCGTTGGTCTATCTCATAAAATCCCAACAAAATACATTTAAGTTTGTGGTTTTAACATGACAAAATGTGGAAAAGTTCAAGGGGTATGAATGCTTTTGCAAGGCACTGTATAGTTTGTATTATATGGCACAAATACCACATATCTTTCAGTCTGACTGCTGACTTGACACTTGACCAGATGATGATCATCAACACCCCAAACAAAGGGGGTAAGACATAGATGGTCATTGCTGAAAAGTCTGGACATTCATATTAATAGAAAGTTGACTGAAAGGGAAAAATGTGGTAGGAAAGATGCACAAGTAACAGGGATGACCATACCACACCTCACTGATGCAGTAATTCATGTAAATTCTTGGAGCCCCAACCAAGTATTGAGTATTTAAATGAACATACTTTAAAGACGTTGGACATTTCTGTATTCTAAATCCTTTTTTGATTGATCTTAGAAATATTCTAATAGCTTGAGATGCTGGAGTTCTGATTTTTATGAGCTATGAGCATAATCATCAAAACAAAAAAGGCTTCAGTAAAGTGCAATGAATAAATAATATACGAGAGTTTACTTTTTTTTTAATTAAATCACAAAAAAAATTTACTTTTTCACAATATTCTAATTTTTGAGTTGCACTAGTAACCCATACTCCACCTTTTAGTTGCCCTTAAAGACTGAGAAAGATGAGCTGGGATAATGGGTTATTCAGTTTTTCACAAACTTGAGGCGATCTAATGGGAGCAAATATTAACATATCAGAACAATGTGGTGGCTTATTGATTAGGACACCAATCACATGGCCTAAAATGCTCTTGGCTGTCTCCAGTTTGATTCCTTGCTGGCTGTACCTTAACAGCATGTCAGTCTTCCCATATTTCCTGTCTCCTCTATGCTGTATGAATCAAAGCAAAATGGTCAGTTAAAAAAATATTCTGAAAGAAAAATGTACATTTTTTAGATTCAGCTGTTTACTCAAATTGTTAAAGTGTGACTTGTAACTAAACGTTTTGTTTAAAATGAGAAACTAATGTGTGATAGAATTATTTTAAGTGCTCTCAGACTTTTTGACCCCCATATAACACCTTATACTACTACTACTACTACTACTACACCGTATAGTCCAGTGCAGATGGCATGCAATTCTTCACATATGGAGCACAAGCATGTGCATGGATGTGAGAAAATACAAATCATTGTTGTTGATACCAGTCACTTCCAAAGTGTTGGCTGCTGCTCTCTGGTGGGCTGCAAAGGTACTGCAGGTGGATCAAAGGACGTAATTAATAAAGATCACCTTCATAAAAAACAAAAAACAAACAAAAAAACAAACAAACAAACAAAAAAACAGCCATTGGAATACAAATTAAATGTTATTCTTCATTTTCTATATTTGATCATGAACTCATCTTATAGTATCTCCTCAGTAGCAGAAAAGAACTATAGTGGATTAATTGTGGGAATGGTTGGTTTATACACTGGGGAATTCTGCAGTTTTTCAGGGATTTCAGTGAGGCCCCACTGATATAAGAGTAAAGCACTGCCTGACAAATTTGAAATGCAATGTAGATATCAGATACTGGGTGAAGACATCAATAATGCAAATCCAGAACAGAATGAAAGGCAGCAGTAATGCATTAGCTTATCCCAGTGAAACAAAATTATGAGAAGACAGAATGCTCTGCTCTTTACTTTATAGCATGAGGTATTAAAGATTTCTTGTATCTGTCCTTGTGGCAGCAGAGCTGAATCAGTCTGTTAGTGAAAGTGCTCCACTGCCTGTCCGGTAAGTGGTGCAGAGGGTGGTCAGGATTGTCCCCGATGGACAACAGTTTGTTCAGTGACCTCCTTTCTACCACAGCTTCAAATGTGTTCAGTTTGCAGCCGGTCACAGAGCCACCCTTCCTAATCAGTTTGTTCATTCTGTTGGTGTCTCCAGAGCCATCAGGGGCACTGGGTGTTTCCAGCTCCGATGCTGCTCCCCCAGCAGACAACAGCAAAGTACACCACACTGCTCACCACAACTGACTAAAAATCTCCATCATTTTGCTGCACATGTTGAAGGATTTCAGCTTCCTTTGGAAATAGAGCCTGCTCTTTCCCTTCTCGTACACAGCCCCCGTGTTGGCCTTCCAGTTCAGCCTGTTGTTGATGTGGACGTCCAGGTACTTGTACTCCACTACATAAACATCCCGTCCCAGGATAGACATGGGTCGTGTAGCTCTCCACTTTCTTCTGATCCACAGAATTCACTCTGGGAGAAGAAAGGTTGGAGGGCAAAATCATTCAAGGTAGTGGGGGTGGCAAGGCAAGGATGGGTGGTGGAGGGGGCAGCAGAGGGCTGTGACCTAAACCTGTTGGGGAAACTGCCTGGCTCATTAGCTTTCTCCAGGCAGCCCACTACTTGTCTGTCACCTTAAACACATTGATTTTCTTCATTCCACTCCACACATCTCTTGTCTTGTTCTGCTCCAGTTTGGCCTCCAGCTGTCTTCCTGTAGGAGCCCTTGCATTTCCTCAGCTTCACCCTGAGGTTGTGCTGCACTCTCCTCAGTTCTTCCCTGTCCACAGACCTGAAGGCATTCTTCTTTTTATTAAAACCTTTTTTTTGTTTGTTTGTTGTTGTTTTTTTTGTTGTTGTTGTTTTTAGGTCACTAGTGATCCAGGGCTTTAATACTCCATTTAGTGTGAGGTCCACATGAAAGTATGTGCCATATAAGTTCTTCAAGAGCGCATACTCTAGCATTTTGGGTCACTTCCACAAAACAACCACAAGAGGGCACTCTTCAATCTATTTTTGGTCTGACATTTGGTTACAGTGGACCAGAAGGAGGTTTCCCTCGGTTTACCCAGGTTGAAGTAATTGCAGTTGTCGACTTTAATTTGAAGACCACTGGCTTTAATTTGAGGGCCTGGGCAAAAATATTGCATTACCATAGAGGAATTACAGTCATTTTTATACAGTCTTCCCACAGTCTGAGCAGAAAATGTAGTTCAAATCACTTCAGAATTTCTTCAGCTGCTTCTGTCTTGTGTTAAATCAATAGTAAACACTAATGACCCAGTGCCATTGGAAGCCATGCATACACACTACCTCCACTGTGTTTTAAAGATGAGATGGTAGGCTTCAGATCATGAACCTCTTCAAAGCTTCTCCATACTTTTTTTTTTTCTTCTCAACATGGTCATGCAGGTTGATTGAAATCTGTCCAAATATGCTGCTCCTGAACTGGTGTGGCTTTTGGTAGACAGTATAGATGTTTAGTCTAATCTGGACTCTCTGTTCTTGAGACAGATCACTCGTTTGCAGTTTCTGGTGAACCCTCTGTGTTTTCTCTCATGAAGCCTGGTTTTCTGTTTGACTTACACTGAGAGCTAGTATGACCACAGATGCCACACTTGGAATCATCTCCAGAACTTTTACCCGCTTATTTTATGAAGAAGTAAAGATTAAGGCCCACATGTTGAAGGATCTGTCCTTGTGTCTGTCCTTGTGGCAACAGAGCTGAATCAGTCTGTTAGTGAACTGTCTGTGAAACAGTTTTTGGGGGGATTGTCAAATTATATTTAATCCCTTTAAAAAAAAGGGGGGGTGAGTAAAACTAATGCCTCTGTGGTTTTTGTCATATTTTTGTTGAACCCCTCAAATTGAGTCAGAGTGCACATTAAGACCATATCCATCATATAACTGCAGCCTGATTTTTTTTTTTAAACCCAGCTAAAATAACCAAAATGTTGCCAGTGTTCAAAAACGTATAAACCAATCTTTATTTTCTGTATATGTTTAAGAGGTTCAAGCATACCATTATCAGTAACTGATGCTTTACTGAAAGGTATTCACAAGAAAACAATGACATGCATACCACAGATTCCATTGGAAGTACGCAGCTTGGGATTCAATTTCTTCCTGTCTGTCTTCATGGACTAAAGTCTTCTAGGAAACAAACATTTAAACCGATGCTGAGCACATTATAACGTTTTAAGTTCTCACGTTTATGTTAAATTTTATGTAACTTGCTGTGTCATTGAAGTGGGAAGTGCTGTAGTTTCTGATCACCCTACAATGTAGCGGAGTGAGTTCTGTTGTCCAAATATGGTGCGAGGGAAGCAGCAAGCCCTGACGCAATCTGATGCTGTTACTTTAAATGGCTTCAGGAAACCAGGGCTCCCACTCACGTCATGGGTTTTCCTTTGCATTGGGCCACTAGAAGCGGATGTGCTAAATATGGGCATCTGTGTGTTACACTCCACCTCCCCGGTTTTTTTTTTTCTTTTTTCTTTTTTCCTGCAAATGGAAGCAACACACTGGGGGATGGGTGAGACTGGAGGAGAACTCACAGACTGTTATAGGTAGTCTTGTCTTGACTGGTGCAGACAACTAGAGAAGTGAAATGATGTTCATCTCTGGTGTGCTAATAATAGACTGAAACGACATTTTATACTGTAATATATCCGTTTCTAAATAAGTACGGTACAGCTTGCCTGCTAAACTGTACTGGATGTATCAAATTTCAAGATGGATGTTTATTTTAACAACACACGGCTTGTTTTACAAGGTAGCAAAAAGTCCTACCTGTGCTGAATGATAACAGTTTAGCTCTTCAACTACTGCTGCAAGACTGAAGATGGGAAATGTGCCCAGTTTTTTTGTTATTATTATTATTATTATTATTATTATTATTAGGCTCTATACATGTGCATTCTCATTATTTGTGTTATCCTAAGGGTAATGGTTTGAAACGCATCCATCTCCTGGGCCTTCAAAAGTACCACTGCAATGTTAAAATTGAGCTTTGGCTATTGAAGCACCAGCCGAACACAGCTGACATTAAAATCAGTTTTGAGAAGCCTAGTCGGTGCAAACACAGGTGCATGTTTGATTTTTTTGATTTAGCTTTGTATTGCTTATGACTATTCACAGTATTTTGGGTAGGAACTGATGTCGAATAAGTGTGTTTTTGGGGGATATTTTTCTTGATTATTTATTGACTTTTTAATCACTGGGCGAGTTATTTGTTCTGGTGGTCAGTTATGCGTTTCGTGAGTGTGTGTGATTTACAGTTTACAGTTAAATATAAGATGACAGTGTATGCTTGAAGATTAAAGTAGCTACAGTTGTCTAACCAGCTGGTGCACGGCTGTTTGAAACAGCAGTGCGGGTTTGAGGCCGGTGGGCGGGACTCTGTCGTATGACGCGGGGTGAGTGACGTCAAGGAGGTGATAAGTAGCTGTCTCGCGCACTGTCTATATTGTGTCTGTGTGAAGTCAGAGGGGAAAGACGGAATATACAAACCTTTGACTGTTTGTCCTGGAGTGGTTTCAAAACAAGCTGTGACATGGAGGTCAGCGCTGAGGCCAAGAGGATCATGGTCGTGGCTTTGGGGAAACTGTACAGCTCCCGCACCCAGCGAGGGGGACTCCGTCTTCACCGGAGCCTCTTGCTTACTCTGGTGATGAAATCCGCCCGGGACATCTATCATGCGGCCCAGGCGACGGCAGAAAGTGTTGCCCCAAGATGTGAACTACAACACCCCGCTGATGAGATGATCACAGAGCCAGCTGGCGATCGAGGGCTCCAGAGTCCCGCTTCTCTTCCTACTGAACAGCCACGGACTTTACCTCGGGAGGGGGCGATAGGTTCACCTACGGAGCTGCGCTGCGAGGCACGAACGCACACTCGCGCGGAAAACAAGGAGAACCTGTGCCCGAATGGCCCCATACAGCACTCGAGGAAAAGACGGGGCAAAACGGCTGCAAACCCGGACTTTCTGCCCTGCAAGAAAGCAAAACTTGAGCAGGGGAACTGCCCTCAGCAGCTCATTGTCAGTTCCGTCTTGAAGGACTATGCAAAGTGCAGTAGTGAACTGCTAACAGCTCCAACCCCCATCCCCGTGCAGAGAGCCATTGCAGCGTGTTGAAGACCCGCGCAGGTTCAAGGCAGTAAACTTTTAGGGCCTGGGAGTTTGAACGTGCCCACAGTAAACCTGTTCCAGGGACTGGGTTTGGATGAACCCCCGGAAAGGGTGCCCCAAAAGTCCCACACATGACTCTGAATAAGGAAGCCCCGGAGCAGCCCAGTGACTTCTGGTCTAATGAATGACTTCTGCTGATCAAAGGCGGGGCTAATCACCAAGCCTTTATGAACTGACTCTATGAACATTTACACGAGTTTATTTGGGGACCATGTTGTGGGTCTACACAGAAAATGTACATGTTGACTGAAGATGGGGAAATAAGTGTAAACCCTTAAAATGACTGCATCTACCTCACTATTTATTAAACGTGTTGTACCTAATGTGAATCTGAAGTTGCGTGTTGTTTATAAACTGTCATATTAGAATAGAGACAGTAAAAGTTGTATGTGGGTGTGTGTGTGTGTCTGACAGGAAGCTGGCTTGGGTGCTAAGAAGTTTCCCTCCCCCACGACTTCACATCCTTCACGCTGATTTGCAGAACAAAAAGCTGGGAAAATTCGGGGGGGGGGGTCCAAAGAACGAGGGGGTAGGCTGTAAAGCCTTTGAGTGACCAAACAAGGAGAACAATCAGGGTCCTGTTGCCATCCAAGAAGTATACTGCTGTTTATTTTGTTTTTAAGTCACTGGTTCACCTTCATTTCATATGCATTAAACCTACAAATGTTGGTAAAGCTCTTGGCTCTAATAGTATTTTAGTGATGCAGCCATTCTGCAATTATTTAAATAAAACAGATTCATTGGTTTGTAATTCTGATTAAAACTAAACTTCCAGATTTTTAGAGATCTCTATGCAACCGACCCGCTTGTATTTGTTTCACTATATGGAAAGTAGGGTGTATGTTTGTCATGTTTCTAAACTCCATACAATATTCGCAACATGAAGCAAGTACAACAGGGATTCACCAGTGGCTGTGTTTGTGTTGGGGGAAGGGGGTTAAGCCAGGAAAACAGAAGCAGGAATGTGGGGGGAAGTGCCTGTGTGGGCCCCATGAGGCCTGTGCAGCTTATTCTTCCGGCTGAAACCGGAGCACTCTGGGGCCGGGAGGAGTGGCCGGAACTGTCTCTACATGCCTCTGAAAACACACACGTCAGACACGCAACCTCTCATGTATGTGTGTGGTTATTCCTGTACAAACAGCTTCTTTACTCCCCACCCAGTTATTGTCCACACAGAAGCTCATTTGGAATCAGTATGTTGATAAATTCACGTCTCCTGCATACCAAAGCATAAAACACACAACCTATATGCAGTTTTAGAACTGAAATGCAAAATCAGAAGAGAAGAACTGCACTCAGACCAATCTGAGCAACTCCGGTGATTCTGTTCCCTCACCAGCCATTATGTCTAAAGGTGCATTAATCAACTTTTTTAAACTAGCAAATTTGTCAAATAACCGTGTGATGTCAGTGACCAGCCTGCACACCATTATCCCCCATCCTGCAGCTCTGAAGACTGTTGCTTTGCTGGCATCTTCACCTAAACTAGATCTGATGTCTATGAAAAAATGAGCAAGCTGAATCAGCTGACTGAACCTTTTCAGGGAGATGTGTCAGCAAACCTCAACATACTGTAGCACACTGGAATAGACCTGCTTGATAGCTTACTACCATCCAAATGCCAACAATTCCAAGGTCGTTTCTATAAGGAGTGAACTATCGTACTGACAGGGATCTGATGGCTTTACAGCAGTGACCTTTTAACCATTCACCATATTCACATGATGTGAACATCAACAAAACATGCGTTCCTGAACATGTGACAGCTGACTACTACTAAGACTAAGTCACTGCCTGAAAGATTTCAGCACTGATGTTTGAGGTCACACCTGCAGCTACTGATGGTAAAAGCAAATGTGGTTTACTACCACAGTTCCCAGAATTCTTGAAGAAGAAACAAAAACCTGAAAAAGGCAGTGACTGGACTTTGTCCATCATTCTGTGAGCAGCCATGATCTGATTTTATGCTGCAGGTTGCATTCGAACAGCAGTGGGTCATTTTATTGCTCTTCTTAACACTTTAAAATAATCTGCAAAAGGATAGCAGGCTCATTGGCAAACCCACTGCATTCCCTGTGACTGCTTCATAGTTAAGGTCAAAATGTATGATTAAAGTGTTCTATCAATTGAATGCTTTTAATGTGAAGCAGCACCACAAGGAAATGTTCGTTTTCAATTCACATTACTTTTTTTTTCGTTTTCTGGAATGTTGCCCCAAGGACCAACACCTCTAATATACTGCAATACTTTCATCAGTGGGCCATAGACTCCGTCACCACTATGTTATGTAATTATGTCCCCATTTATGCCTTTAGGAGCACTCTACTATCTGTTGAAATGTACTTTTCAATACACCATCATAGAAACAACAGCAGAGTGAACTTTTAATGTTGAGTAAAGCATCTGCACCTCTAACCTGGTGATTTCTTCTAGCCTCAATTCAGGAGCTCTGCAGTGCACTCTAAAAGTGTTGAATGAAATGAATGTTTTGGTAATTTAAATGAAAAACCATATATTGCCATTTTTTCCTTTCCAAATGACTGATAGAAAAGCTCACCTGCCACTTTATTACACCTTGCTAATAAAGTGGCTTTTGCCTTCAGAACTGCCTTAACTCTTGGTGGCACAGATTCAACAAGGTGCTGGAAACATTCCTCAAAGATTTTGGTCCATTTTGACATGACAGCATCACACAGTTGCTTCAAGTTTGTCAGCTGCAAATCCATGGTGTGAATCTCCTGTTCCACCACATCCCAAAGGTGCTCTATTGGACTGAGATCTGGTGACTGTGGAGGACATTTGAGTACAATGAACTCATTGTCATGCTCAAGGACCAGTTTGAGACGATTTCAGCCTTGTGATGTGGTGCGTTATCCTACTGGAAGCAGCCATCAGAAGATGGGTGCACTGTGGTCAGATAGGCTGTGGTGTTTAAACAATGCTCAGTTGGTACTAAGGATCCCAAAGTGTGCCAAGAAAATGTCCCCCTGAATTGTTGATATAAGGCAGGATGGATCCATGCTTTCATGTTGTCTGACCCTACCATCCAAATCAAGACTCATCAGACCAGGCAACATTTTTCCAGTCTTCTATTGTCCAGTTTTGGTGAGCTTGTGCAAACTGTAGCCTCAGTTTCCTGTTCTTAGCTGACAGGAGTGGCACCAGGTGTGGTCTTCTGCTGCTGTAGCCCATCTGCTCCAAAGGTCGATGTGTTGTGCATTTAGAGATGCTCTTCTGCATACCTTGACTGTAACGAGTGGTTATTTGAGTAACTGTTGCCTTCCTATCAGCTCAAAGCAGTCTGGCCGTTCTCCTCTGACATCAACAAGGCATTTTTGCCCAGACAACTGCTGCTCACTGGATATTTTCTCTTTCTCTCTTCGTACCATTCTCTGTAAAACCCTAGAGATGGTTGTGTGGGAAAATCCCAGCAGATCAACAGTTTCTGAAATACTCAGACCAGCCTGTCTGGCACCAACAACCATGCCACATTCAAAGTCACTTAAATCCCCTTTCTTCCACCCCCTTCGGATCCGCGGTTTGAACTTCAGCAGGTCGTCTCGACCATGTCTACATGCCTAAATGCAAGCAAATTGCTGCCATGTGATTGGCTGAGTAGATATTTGCATTATCGAGCAGCTGAACAGGTGTACCTAACAAAGGGAGTGTATTTCTCTAAGGAGATGGTCAAAAAGCCAAAACAAAGCAAAAGGAAAATAAATATTGTGCTTACTTTCACCATGACTCCAAATCATTTTCTCCAATAAACAAACAGCTAGTTGTTTATTCAGTTGTTTTTACTGTGATAATTCTGTATGTAAGTATTGTGGCCAAGAAATATCAGTGCAGCTTTAAAATTTATTTGTGGCTTTCACAGAGCTGCTATGGAGCAGTTCTTTTGGTAGCAGTTTTCACAAGATTTATTTATTTATTTATTTTTTATCTTTGACTGACTGACAGGCAACGGAAATGGACTGAGAAACCTTGCACCTTCTCAGGTCACACTTAAGCCAAAATATCAGCGATACACACGCATGCGCATACTCAAAGCTGAAAAACACTTAAACACTTAAAGCAACAATGCAAGCAAGAAATGACGCAAAGCAGTGTGCATTCTCTCTGGATTTTATTCTTTAGGAAGAGTTTTGTTTGGAATTACAAAATGCACTGGTAGAAATAGCGGTGAGACTGGTTGAGAGTGTGACAGGTAAGAGTGTGAGAGAGAGAGAGAGAGAGAGAGAGAGAGAGAGAGAGAGAGAGAGAGAGAGAAGAGTGAGTGAGTGAGAGATCAAAGGTCCATCAGCCAGTTGTAACGAGTACAGTACATCAACATTTTTGGCTAGCTCCTCCTTCCCTTGACCCTCCCCAACACAAAGTATAAGGAAGAATACACCATCACCTGAACTGTACTTTCTTTTCTTTCTTTTATTTTTTTGTAATTTTTCAAACATTTTTTGTTTTCAAAAATAGAAGGAAAAAAGGAAACATTGCTTTTTAAAAACATCTATCTATTTATATATCTTTTTTTTTTTTTTTAATTCCTCTGAATTAATTAATCTGCTTTTTCTTTTATGTCCTGAAGATGA
>VUQI01057707.1:0-30746 GCA_015106735.1 Paratilapia polleni
CAACCCCACACCATAATCCCCCCTCCACCAAACTTTACACTTGGCACAATGCAGTCAGGCAAGTACCGTTCTCCTGGCAACCGCCAAAGCCAGACTCGTCAATCGGATTGCCAGACGGAGAATTCGTCACTCCAGAGAACACGTCTCCACTGCTCTAGAGTCCAGTGGCTGCGTGCTTTAGATCATTGCATCCAAAGCTTTGCATTGCGCTTGGTGATGTAAGGCTTGGATGCAGCTGCTTGGCCATAGAAACCCATTCCATGAAGCTCTGTACGCACTGTTCTTGAGCTAATCTGAAGGCCACATGAAGTTTGGAGGTCTGTAGCTATTGACTCTGCAGAAAGTTGGTGACCTCTGCGCACTATGCGCCTCAGCATCCACTGACCCCGCTCTGTGACTTTACGTGGCCTACCACTTTGTGGCTGAGTTGTGTCGTTCCCAATTGCTTCCACTCTGTTATAATACCTAACACATATTACACCTAATACAGCTCTTCAACATGATACATGGATGTTTTGGGCAAAATTTCATAATGAGTATTTGTTCACGTTAAATTTTGGAATGTTTTAAACAGGTTTTTAAATACATTCATTTACAATGAGTACTTTTAATGACTGAGAAAGATTTGAGAACCACTGCTATACAGGGGCCATGGAGTAGTGAATGAGTGAATAATTTCAGACACAACAAGGGTAAAAATACACAGCAGAAAATCAGTTTGACAAAAATTTTGTGACAGATTTGATTCCTGACCAGTTGTTAATAAATTGTTCAACCAAAACGTGGACACGATCTGCATCCAGCTTTTAAAATGTGAAGATTTCTTTAATGTGGTATTATTGTAACTTGAACTAAGAGGTAAGTTATTCTTTGATGTGCTGAAGCTTACATAGCTTTACAGTAGCTATTCGTGGCCCTATGTAAAGCAAAAACGCATTGATTGTTCAATCCGGTAAAATTTTATGTATTTTGGTGGGATTCAGCTCCATATGTCAGCACATAGAGTACAGTTTGTGAATGTGTAGATTCTGCACAGACATATCAAACCACCACAGGAGCTCTTGGTAATGACCCCTTACTGACTTCCCTACAGGCAGCAGGAAGTAGGGACAGACCACTTCAGTGTCTGGGCGACACTCTAATCACACATGCTCACTTGTTTTCCTGCTTGACACAAACTCAAAATGAGCTCCCCCCCCCCAACGCAGATTTATGACTGTAACTTTCGGAGCCCGGTTCTGGAGTTTAATGATAAATTCAGCCATTAGCAATGACTGCATGCAAGAGCAAAACACCAAAAATTCAGTTCATCCAGCTAATGATGTGTGTAATAGACTTTTTAAACTCATATTAAAGAAGCCGTTGGTATGATTTTGACAAACAAACATTTTCCCATGTAACCTGACCATAATTTATAGGCAAAATAATTGATACATCTCTTGATTCACAACAGTGACTTGATGATTATTTTCTCATTGGTGGCATTTTTGATATTGGAAAACTTCATTTACACCTGTGTTGTGGAGCTTTTTGTCTGAAGGATTTCTGTCTTTGGCAGATTTTGCTTGTATGGAGCCACTGGGCATGGAGTCAGGGGAAATATCCTCTGACCAGATCAGCGCTTCCTCCCAGTATAACTCCAACTGGTCCCCCGAACGTTCCCGTCTCAACTACCGGGAAAACGGCTGGACACCCTCAGATGACACTGTAAAGGAGTGGATACAGGTCAGTGAAGTTTTGCATGTTTTTAACTATCATTAATACGGGTTAGAATTACACATATTCACAATGTGTTTGAGTGTAAAGATAGCTGCTTCTATAAAGCAACATTTAAAAGCTCAAAATGAGAATAAACACTCAAACAGTCTGGATTGGAAGGACTGAAATTATGTCACACTGGCTTTCATTTTTAGAGTCTGATCTCAGAACGAAAGCATCCTCACATCCCTGTGGAAAAACAATGTTCCTCAGTTTGAACTTGACTGTACCACTGAGATCTTGCTCACATCTGGTCTGAATATTGTTCACTCATATGTACCACTCCTGTGCATTTTATGGGGACACTAGATGGAGAAAAAAATAAACCAACTTACATTATTCATTGAAGCGTGCCTTTCCAGCACAGTTGACATTTCTTATTCATAGTGAAATCTGACACACTACCATCTTGCAATAACTGAATGAAAAAGCAAAACATTCTCGTGTAGAAGTTTGCTTTTTTTGACCCCTTTAAGTCAAAAAAGATTTCTAAGGCTTTTTTGACTTAAAGGGGTCAAAAAATGTTTTGCTCGTATAGCAAACTTCTACATTCTTGTGTAGAAGTTTGCTTTGTTGACCTCTTTAAAGGTTGGGTAAAATTTGTTTGGCTCCATACTGGATCAATTTTTTCTACACAGTTTATTAATACAGTGGAACATTTGACATAAAAATAATATAAACTGGTGAGAACAAAACAATTAATGCTAAAATAATTGTACTGTAAAGCCCATAAATAGCCTATAAGGTGTCTTATTTTGTTTGGTTGTTTGTTTTATGGTCGCATTCACAAAGATTTTACATAGGTTAAAGACTAATAAACAGCAAGTGCTTCAAAAAAGCATAGCATGTTTTATGGCAGTTATTTACCACAGTACAGGGAGTAGTTTTATGAAATACCATGAAACTGTGTCAACTTGTGTGTGAAAGTTAAACTGGCAGTTAGCCTGTAGCTACTCTGCTGCTAGGCTGAGCCTTTTAGCTGTTCTGTTTTTTCCACAACATGACAAAATGTGTTCTTATTTAGTTCTGTTGGTCAGCTTATGGAATAATTTAGATTTTTTTTTCCAGAGAGAGCGGGTTAGGGGTTAAAAATAGCTTTAGCTAGCCTATGACTTTCACTCTAGGTAGCATTTGCGCTCTTGTGTTAGCTAAACCAAGACACTGCCAAGCCAAAGGTTTTCTCTTTGTTTTTTTTTCAGCTAGCAGCAACAATCTTGGTACTGTTTTTATATGGCAGAATGCTTTTTATAAACCTAATTCTAAAGAAAAGAAAATAAGGACGCTCTAGGGTTAAAAATGTCTGCGCCCTAAGTTGTTTTTCCTGTATCCTCTGAGGAAGAATGTCGTCTGTCAAATTTAGGCTTTTAGCTAAGATTATAGGAACCAGAATCTAATTTATTTAGATTCATATTATTAGCCTATTAAATTATCATACCAGACAGACAAATTACCAAAACTCTAGGTACTTATGAGTCCTTCCTCTTTTGTAATTGGGATTTGTAAACTAAAACACAAGCCTGTGTTTTTCCTAATATGGTTTGAACCAATAAAAACTACATCTAGACGAGATCGCTCCCTCAGATAAATAGCCCCAGTATTAAGGTGTGGCTAGAGTCCAGGACTGTCCCATTGTCCAGGACAGGAACTCATAGAGGAAGACTCACAATGCCCCTCGCAATAAGAGCAGACCCTCACTTCCATCCTGTGAGGGTTACAACAGGAAGCGGACAGGAAAACAGCCTCAGTGCTGGATTAGTACTAGTGGCCCTCTATTGTCTGTCTGGGGACACTGCTGCACCCTCTGGAATATTAGGATATGAAGGACAGTGTTTTAATAGAGGTTAATGGATAAATGAGGAGAGGCTAAATTTATCTGACGGTCACTGAATACACATAAAATATATAGTATTTAACAAGTTGCCTTAAGACATGTTAAATATTTATTTTTACTGTGTGGTACAAATTACTTTGAGGGATGTTCCATTTAGTGACAAAGTAGAGGGATTATTGTTTTCTATCTACTATGTAATGCATTGTTAATGAGTCAAAACCCTATTCATTTTTATATGTCTCTTAGATTCTGTAGGGTTCATTAGCATTAAAGTGGTCACTCAGCATCATCTCGTTGCTCGTTTTTGCTGGAAAATTTCTATTATTTGGAAGTTATAAACATATAAACCTAGAAGATTTAATCAGAAATGATAAAGATAAATAATCATTTTTTCCATTGAGAAAAATTATAGGATTGAACTTGTTTTTGAGTCTTTTGAATACATATAATGAACTCCCGTGGTACATTTCTCAAAAGTATGTAAGCATCAAGGAAGACTAGATTCAGCAAAGTTGGCAACTGCTGTCCCTTTAACCAGATCTGCTCTGTGGCAGTAAAGATGTGGTAGCATTATAGATGGTAGATAATATTCCTGCAGAACAGAACTGGTTTGTTTCTGAGCCTCTGGGCAAAGTATTACAAGGCTGCCATCTGCACGGTGCAGATTACAAATTACATACACCGTGGGCAGACACTGGGTGCTACCAGGGGCATCCATTTGTTTATAAGTAATATGTATACAGAATATTGCTTCATTTATTTGCTTTGTGTTACTGCAAAGTTCTCTGTGCAGTTAGAGGCTTATGGTAATATCCAAATTCAGCTCGGAGAATAAATTCTCTATTGTTTAATAAATCCTTTTGCTTTAAAGGGAACATGTTATGCTTTTCCTTATCTTCAGTCACATTTATGCTGCAACATTGGTGGATGCTCACAATAAACATGTTTCAAATAATTACACCCCTGTAGAGCTTAAACGCTCAATTTCAGGCAGTTTTTTTCTACTCTGGGCTCTGTGTGATGTCATTGAGGGTTGATATCCCTAATATGGTCATCCCATGCACACAGCTGGCTGAGAGTACAGAAGCCCCTCCCACCAGGTGTTCAAACCAAGTCTTTATAAGAGGCAACCAATCAGAAAAAAAGTCGACTCAAAGGGAGGGTGGCCTTAAAGGGAAAGGAGCTAAATCATCCTGTTTTAGACAGAGGATGAACTGAGGGGCCTCCACCAAGATGCCGTATAAGGGTGTTTTCACACCTGCAGTGTTCGTTAAAGGTTCGTTTTCCCCCTCTGTGCGATTTGTTGTGCAGATGTGAACACGGTAATCACACTCGGGTGCGGACCAAAACAACTGCACCGAGACCCTCTGGAGGAGGTGGTCTCGGTCTGGTTCCAAACGAACTCCAGAGTGGTTCGTTTATGGTGTGAATCCGACCCAACTACTAGGTGTACGCTGCAGGTTTGAGCTAAACGCCTTCCCGTATAGCCAGGCATGCTTTGCATTCTGGGATGCAGCTGGGTACCATAGATGTGCAGAGTACACAGACTGTCAGCACGGGCTGCAACTAGCCGTAAAATGAATGTAAATTCTCTATGTTATCCACTTGGCCAGAACACAGCACCTTCTGCCTGTATTTACTTTTGTTGCTCCGGCGCCAGACAGATCTGACCAATAAGCGGACTGAACGTTCTCACGTGGTTTGTAGTGACGCATTTTTGTTTGCTTGGAGTTCAGTTGGAGTTTTCTCTTTGTGAAAAGAAACTGAACCACGGGAAAACGCTACAAGCTTACAAACTCATCAACTGATTCGGACCAGAGTAAACGATCTATAGGTGTGAAAACTCCCTAAAATAAATAAGGATTACATTAAACTATGACTCATGCAAAGCTACTTTGGCAAAGTCCAAGAATAAAAATACAGATAGGTCCCCTTTAACACAGCTCTTAAAAAGAAACATGTCCATATTGAGCATTTACTTTGGGCTCGTGTGGCATTTTATTTATACGTCTGATCAAAAATACTGCATGGTCTCAGGTTTGCCAGTTATGTTATCCTAATTTGATTAAACCTCAACGTGTAATATTAGCTGATATAACAGATTTGTTTTGACACCCCTTCAAGAAATTTCCACAATTAATGCAGAACCTGCTTCAAGTGTTAGTTCAGGTGATGTTACACAAGTGCAATTAATCAAATAATTATCCGCTGACACACTGTGAACATGGAGCTTCTTGGTAATGTAGGCTTTTTTTTAGGCAGCATGGTAGCTCCACTTTGTCCTGTCATAGAAAAACATACTAGGGTAATGCTGACCATCTGGGCCCAAAACACTCTGCAAATGAGATCCTTCATCTCAAGAGTTTCACTCCATGGTTAAATAAAGGTTAATGTTATAAAAAATAAAAAAAAACAAATAGGCAATAAATTCACATGTCCTTCACATGTTTCATTTCACTGTTATTGACACAAACACCTTTCTGTGCAGCTACAGTACAGAAACACTGACATTTTCTTATTTTTACCAACTTAACTACAAAATCGACAGGATTCCTTCTCAGTGTATACAGAAAATGCAGAGGTAAAACACCTGGCTTGAATGTGCCTTTTCAGCAACATTGTTTCTTCAGTGTTTCCATTTCAGAGCACACTGATTGTAGATACTGCATGGGGGTGATGACACTCCTTGTTCTGCTCACCCGCCACACGATTTTCATCAACAGCCTCATGGTTGCATGCTTGCACCTGGACCTAAAAGCTATCAGATCCAGTTTGGTGTCTGAAATCAGCTTTCTATGCATGTGTTCTTCTGTTACTCATGTAAAGAAATAGCAGACCATCCCCCTGCCACAGTGATTTATAGCCTGCAAACCAGTGCAGTTGTTTGCCCCTCTGACTCTGTGAGGTGCTTGAGTTATGACTGGTGGTTTTTGTGAGGAGAATTTTCCCATTTTATTTGATTAAGTGTGGTGCGTGGCCAACTCTGCACAGCATGATTTGCCTTACGGCTTTCAATTCATCTTGCTTGAAAAAAGAAATTATGACTTAGTTAATTCTTGCATGCCTGCTTCCACCACTGCAAACACCTCTATTATTCATTTAAAGGCATTTATATTTTATTGATACTATTTTCAGGTTCCTATTCATAATGTGGTCAGGGTGATGTTACCCGGTGGCAATGTGGATGGCGACACACACTGAGCTCATTATCTAGCTGTATGATAAATATGTAATCATATTTTGCAGTGTAGTGTAGTGACCCATTTCATCAACATGCTGGATATTTGCAATTAAATGAGACCCAACTCCTACCACCAGATTTGCTCAAGAAGAAATACTGAAGTTTTACTTGTGCAGCAGTAAAATTAAGAAAGCAGGAAAGAAAGAAAGCAAAGTAAAATGAGCTTTAAAACTAACTTTTAATATAAAAATTATAGATCAGTCTGCAGTGGCGAGAAGTGAGGTAAAACCCCTGAATGAAAACAGTAAACAGTGAGACAAAATAAGTATACAGACTAAAAACAGGACTCAAGTCTAGCGGGTTGAAGTGCAAGCCCTCCAGCCTCCTTATGCAGGCCTTTGGCGCTCTTTCAAAGTAGAAGCGCACCAATCTTTCTTCACCACCACCACCACCACCACCAATAAATGAGGTGATAACAGCTGGTGGAGGAACCTGCCTACTGCCAAGATCTATGGGAGTGATAACAACTGATAACTGCCATTTAATGGGCTGATAACATTCTGCACAGGTGCATAAGGGGACATTATAATCTGATTCATATAGGATAACATACAGAATCGTTTAGCCAATATATAACAATATATAAAAATATAATAAAAGCGTTAAAAAGTAAGCATAGTTTCCCTTTAAATTAGAAAAACACAAAAATGATATATAAGCAACGCGTTAAGCTTTAAGAATTATTAATAAATAGGAAATTGATAGTTAATTAAACTTTAGGTTTAGGTTTTTACCTGTTAAATATTAAATATATTAATGCATGTATAATATATTTAATGTAAAAATAAATGTATACTAAGTTAGTAGAACAGTGTCTGGTTGGTTGTTATAAAGTTGCAACTGCTGTTCAGGCACCAAAACTACTTTAGGAAAAGATTACGGTTTAATTTAAAATATGACGAATTGAGAATAAGCATACATTTTAATAACTGACAGTATGAGATATCATTTTGTTGGTTTTTTTTAAACAATAATATAACTACTTATCCACATTTAATTAGCCATCAATTTACAATTTATTATGGTTATTATAAAGGGTTAAAGCATTTTATTTTATTATTGACACACGTTTAAATTGGGGCAGCCGTGGCTCCGGTGGTCCGTGATTTTAACCTCAAGTTGCTCGTGATAGCAAACCAGTGCCTTTCATATGATTTGTGTGTGAATAAGTGAATGAGAAACATTGCCGATGTAATTTGTTGACCACTTAATCCATTCATCCATCCATCCAAAACTACAAACAATATGAAATACAAACACATATTTGATATATACCTAATTCTTATAATTGCTACCTAATAGAAAAATGCTACCGTGGTCATATATAAGTGTAATAAGACATACAATACATGTATAAAAAACATTTACTAATGAACAATGGCAAATTCTTAACTTTTTTTCAGTTTCCTCTCTATAAGGGGAACATGGTCAGTAGTGCATCTTTACAATTGACTTGTTATTGAGAACAGTGATGTAAACCCAGGAAAGGTTTCCTTCCCCTCCTGACTTCAGGTATTTATAGAACCCCTGCCGTTTGTCTTCAGGATCTCTTTGACGCCACCAGGAAGAGCATCTGGAGAACACATTTAGGCATCTTGTAAGTGAGGTGTGCTATTGAAGCCAGGACAGTAGGGAAACTGAAAGACAAAAGATCATCCAGAGAATGTTAAAGGGTCACGCTATCCAGAGCAGACCTCTGGAGGAATGCCACGGTGAATCTCCAAACCTGGCAAATATCATTGACTGAGAGAAATAATCAGTGCAAATCAGACTTACTAACACGGAGACGTGTCTAAAAAGAACCGGAGAATCGTTGCACTGATTATAAATATAATTTCTTTATTAGTGAGAGAGGTCAAAAAAAGGTGATGAGGAGTGAGTTATGTCAATCATTCATCAAAGAAAATAATGCCCCCAAACCAAGTAGATCTAATTAGTCTGTTCATTAGTTTTTAACTGGAAACCCAAGGCTGTTAAAGAAAGTAGTTCGGCAGTAAGAACAAAAATATTTCTTTTTCAGCAATGCCAAGGAGTCATTTAAAAATGCTCTAATGAGATTTTAAGGACCCCGTGGTTCTAAATGGCACTCAGCAGATACATAATTGCATAAAATTTCCAAACACAAAAACATTAAAAAGTGACTTTTTTTCTTTTACCCAGCAAGAATTAGGACCATTAATGAATTTGCCATTTAATGATTTTAGCACTTTAAAAGCAAGCTGCACACACCACAGCTTTGCAGACCATTATTTATAGTATTAGTATAATTTTATAGTGGAATTTTAGATATTTCGACTTCAATCAGTGAGCAATCAGTGAGAATTCATGGTGCTCTAACTGTTGCTTTCTTAATTTTGAAGGAAACTGTGAGGTTGCAAAAATATATTGAAAATTATAAAGAAAAAAAAATCCTACTCTCCCAAAATTCTGTGAGCAGCATCAACTGGTGGTCAAAAACTGGTGAAGTGGATTTAGAAGTCACTCAGCAGAAGCAGTTTATATATATTTTCCCTATGTGATTATAAATGGTCATTACTAAAATCCTTTGCAACTCTTTACCATAAATACAGCTGCAGTTTTGCAACCACTTTTTAATGCATGTTGTATGTAACTACTGGATCGTCTTGTCCGACTGTTCCAGGCAGCTTTTGATTTCCATTCATATCCAGATGGCATTAACCTCTTAACAGGTCAGGATGTGCCACATGCTAAAGAAGCACATCTATCAAATGGACTTACATACATGCATTTTGGTCTGACAGATCTTCTGTTTATATGTGCCAAATAAGTGAAATAGTTGATAAAAAAAAAGGGTGGATGTTAGTCCTCTAACCCAGTATTACCATAAATGGCAACCTAGTGGATATTAAGAGATCATGAGATGCTAACTCACCTATGAGTCTTGCTTGTCTTGTGTCATGAAATTATCTCTGTATTAGTTTAGGTATTTCAAAAAGTGGACTGTCATGGTTTTTCATTAATGCAATGGTTTGATTGTACAAGGTCTAACCAAGGCTTCCCCTACTTGGTTAGGGAAGTGGGGGGACTGTCTTGGTACATAGCTAGCTGCCCAGATAGATAACACAATTTTATCAATGAGAAAAATCTAAGAGCTGTTGTGCCGAGTAACTTTTTACCCTGACTTTTGTATCCGCTGAAAGGCAGGCAGGATAACCATATCACTCATTGTTGGTTGATGTGAACAAATACCCACCCTACTAAGAAGACATCAGCTGTAAGGACAAAGCCTTATGATGAATGTATGATATTCAAATTTCAGTCAGGTCTGATTATCTGGCTAAAATGATCTCTGAATCATGTAGTTTTCCACGTGTCCCAGCTGTATAATTATCTTTTTTATTCATAAAGACAAAGTGAAAACTTTTCTCCTGGCATGCAATCCACTGCATCACCATAGGCACCCGCTCTCCTTAGTAAACACTAAAAACCTCAGATGAGAATGGAGTAATTGAGGCTCCTTCTTTTACTATCACTCTAAAAGCAGTATCCTGTTTTGGCAGGAAGTAGCAGTGTTTCTGTTCAATCTCATTTAACCACACTTCGGCTTGAGTTATGTCCCCTTCCTGCATTTTGTTCCCTTCATTAAAAAGCTCTAAGTGTGACCATTTTCTGTGGCATAAATGGTAGGCACTGCCAAGTGTTGAGTAATTAGAAGATGGAAGAGCAATTACCCTCAGTTGCTTGATGGAGGAAGTCTGGAGAATGGCGCTATGACTGGCCGCTGCAGAAAATGTGTAATGACAGAGGCCAGAGGATGACTGTAAATGCTGAGGCTTTCCCTGAACCACTTTGTTTAATCTTAGGTAAACTGTCACTCTCTGTGACTTAAAAGATTAATGTGGAGTATTGTTTTAATATTGTGAAAGGGTGTATTTTAATCCAAACCATACCATGTAGTTTTGTGCCTAAACAAAACAAACTGTTTTCTTGCCTAACAACAGCAACACAAATGGTAAAATCAAAAAGAAAGTAAAATGAAAGTGTAAGAAAAAAAACTGCCCCACATAAGACTAAAGCTCCTGTGTTCTGGTTGGAGGCTGTGAGACTGTGCCATCCACCACTCCAAATACCCTCTGATGCTGATACTGTAGGTTCTTGGTCTACCTCATGTTGGAAACAGACACTAAGGGGGGGGACCTCTTGGACTTCTTGTGTGAAATTATGATGAAAAGTGACAAAGTGTCAGCATGTGATTAGTTGGGAAGCCCAGTTTTCCAAAAGCTGAGCTGAAGTTCATCCATATATAATTATAAACACTAGTATCAGCAGTCAGCGTTAGAGAAATGGTTTTGACAATAAATACGTTCATCATTTAGTCTATGAAAAAGAGGAAATGCTCCAAATTATTATTATTATTTTTTGTTTCACTAACACAAAGATGTGCAGATATCTACTGCACAAGAAAAAGAAAAGTGTCCATTCCTTAGAAGGGAGAAAAGAAGTGACTAAAATTACTCTAAAACTGATCAATTTGCTTTTTTTCCTTTTTTTTCCATTTCTGAATGTTGAGGAATCAGCTCTTGATTCTATACACAGTATCCAGGACTTACCTAACCCATCTCCTTACCTTTAATCTTCCCACTGTACTAAATTGCCTCCTGTTCTCATTAGAAGACCATCTTTTCTTAACTTGACCTTATTTAAGCCTTTATCTAACCATAAAGTTTCTTGAGATTGAAATCTCCTTTTTAAGGGCCACCTGGCCACCATTACAAGGTTACAGAAATCAACCGCCTAATACTGTGATCTGTTGTGGCAACCTCTGTGATACCTTTCTTTGTATATGATTGTCCATTAAGTACACAACTGCAACTCCAGAAACACAGGAATGACTGTGAAGCCTAGTGTTGATGATTTAGTACAATGGAATATTTTTAAACTCCCTTTGGCGCTAGCAATTTTTTAACATCTGGTTGATTTGTTAAAACAATGCAAAACTCTTTTAAGATTATGCATTTCCTAATAAATTGCATTTTAAATTGGTAATATTAGACATTTTTCAGTTAAGGACACCCTTTTTTGACTGAAATTCCTCTACTCCCTTTAGTTTTTAACCCAGCTCTTAATGCTGATCTAGTAGCTTGTTTGTGATTTCACAACTAAACCTGCTATGTAAAGCCTCTTTGTCACATACAGTATGCAGAATGTATGCGGGTGAGACGTCTTGTGGGAATTTAGATGAGAACAGAGCTGGGAGTGCCGTCAAGTAATCCCACGAAGCATCGTTTCCCAGGGGTCTCCCTGTCAGTTACAGAGCCCACAAAGACCTGCTGGAAGCTATTCTCTGCTCTTTTCCTTAAAAGGCAACAGTGGGAGAAGTCAAATCCTGGCTTCTGGGGCCTGCCCATGTACAATATCACAGCAGCAATGTCTCTATGGTAATATAATTACACACCATATATTACAGGCATCCCACATATAGCAGTGAGTGTATTTTGGTATGCAATGGATCGTTTACAAACTCAACAAACATTTAGTTTAAGAGGAATTAAATGGGTGTCAAATAGAGTGTCACCTCTGCTAATACACACTTAAATCGATTCCACATCATGCTGTAATAAAGTTTGGAGAAACTTGATGTGACGAATATGAAGCTGCATGCGGTGTTGGTGAAATAATCTTAATTTAAGATAAGCGTTAGTATTTGTGGACATATAAAGACCACTGTGAGGCTTTCTGTTATCACTGCTGCTCTCTTTGATGATAACTATCACTTCTTAATCTTCTTTTTTATCATTATCCTTTTTCAGCACTTTGAACAGCCATGTTTCTGGACGCTGCCTTGCTGCAGTGAGATAAAAAAGCTTCTGCCATCAGAACAAGTGTTTTTATCTGTTTTTTAGCCCTTAGATCATAATTTCATGAAAAAAAAACACTGGGGGAAATGTTACTTTGAAGTACTTTGAACGTGTGGTTAAAAAGGGATGATCACATCTGAGTATCTTCCTAATAATTTGAGAAATCTTTGTATATTTGTCCTTCTGTCTGTTCTTCGTTCATCTCGACAAATGTTTATCTGGTCCAGTTCAAACTTGTTGGATGTGTTGCTGGATTCTCTGGTAAGCACGGTGCTGATTTTGAAGTCGTTTGGATGAGCCGTTCTCATATTTTAAGTTGTTTTGTGTTACCAGTGTTTCCCCTAGAGCAGGGGTCTCGAACCTGCGGCTACAGAGTTCTGACATTTGAAATTTTATTTATTATTACTGATTCTTTACATTCTCCAATTTTAAAAATGTGTAACCTATACACCAAATTAAAAAAAAAAATCAATGGTCATCAATGGAAATCTACATCATAGCCAACGTCTAAAACCAGGCTATCCTCTTAATTTTTGCTACAGTGGCTGGAGACCACGGCACAGTTAACCTTGCACTCGGCAACCTTGCTTTTTTATAAGAATATAACCAGATGGCGACCAGCTGAGTCGAGTCCACTGTTACAAAGAGAAGTGTCACCGGTGCAGACTCATTCAGTCTGATTGTAACATGTTGGCAATCTGTCTGTCTTTATAACTTGCAAGCCTTCGCCAATCTGTCTGAGAGTGATTACAGTCAGTCCAAGTAAGTCCGCAGTTGTTTGGAGACAGGTTACGTCCCACCAGGCAACCTGTGCAACTGCCTTGCAAGCGAAAGTGGCCGCCCAGAGGCTGAGCGTGCAACACCCTCAAGTGGTCGTCAAATGCGACAAAATTCAGTGCAATCACCAGGCAACCACCAATTTTTCCCAGTCACAAGGAGGAGGCCGTCCTATTTTTACTCTAGTGTGACTGAGCCATTAGCTGTTTGCATGAAAGGTTCCTGAGAAAGCTGCAACCCACAATCTGCCCACTGTGCACGGCCACATTTGAACAGAGCAGTCACACACACGCATTCACTGAGTGTGTCTTTATAGCTGTCCTCTTGTCAAAACTATAACTTTATGATTGCGTGCATATTACGGACATCTGTAAAATGTAGTTACAACCTTTCTGAACAGGCTCTGCTCTAGTTAAATGTTCCACTTTGGCAGCTTCTCAAAGAAAATTGAATCATTTTCAATTGGAATTCTTTTCTATTTTCAGGATGTCTTTGAAGTTTGTCTTGAGACTTTGTTTACTACACTAGATAGTTTAACTCAGTGAGACACATGACAATAAGTTTAGTCTGTCTAGCCTCACAATCAAACTGAGAAAGGTCCAGACAAATGTTGCCCCCCCCCAATCCCCATATTTAGACATTATTTGCTCTCAGTTGTTGGTTTAACACAACCTCTTAACCTTGAAATGTTACAATCACCCCACATGTCACGCACTAGTTATTAGTACTGCAGTCTGACAGCCGTAAAAGTGCTCCTGAGCTTGTACAAACAGACACACACCGTCTGCCATGTTCTGCACGAGTTTGATGTCACACACGCTCCTCGGTACCTCAGACAGCAGACTCTTTTGTCTGGACACATTACCTAAATCATATGTCATGCTCTCTCCCTTTGTGGGGAAGTATTGTATTGTTCATGAGAAAGTTCTGACATGTTGTGCATAACACAGACTAATCAAATCAAACACTGTATGAAAGAAACAATCAAGATCTGAAATCACTTCTGGGTTTAGCCGTCAGCACCTTGTCTCACTGGGTTTAAGTGCATATTTGAAGAAAATGATTAAAGAAAATATCCATTGCTTATAACACTTGTCAGTATTTTACTCATAGACTCAAGTGACAGCATGATGTTTCTGTAAGCTCTTTGTTATGTGGTTATGTGTTTGTGTTAGCAAATGGGGCTGCCGATCTCTCCAGTATCCTTCTCTGATTTTTCACTGTCTACTTGTAGTTAATGAGATCTGAGTCCTTGTTTCCCATGTGCTTTAAGTAAAACATGAGACAGGACATTGTTGCACTTTTCATGTAGACTATACATGAATACCCACTGCTGGTGCTGCTTTTTTATGTTCTAAATGAATTTTTTTTCTACAAGATACAAGAACATACCTCCAGGAAATGCTTCTTTTCTGCAAAAGCAAGTTGTTTTTATTTCGATGCAGGCACATTTTGACACTTTAAGATGTGCCTAAAGAAACAGTCTTACGCTTGAGTGCACTGGGGGTTAAATCAGGCCCCGAAACTCAGAACTTTTAGATCCGCAGGCTTTCATTTCCTTGCTTTAAGTGCTCTTTGACAGTAATTGTTGTTCGAGGGAAAAGCATCTGCTGTTGGATTTTCTGTCACAAATCCACTCCTTTAATCGCCGTTCCTAAAATCTTTTTGTCTTTGATGTCCCCCACAGTTTTCACCCACACACCTTTTACTTTACTTTATCTAACTCTCCCAACAATTTGTGCAATACTTCAAAAACTGTTTCAGCCACTTATCCAGCTAATTATTTCACTTTTAGCAAACCATGGTTGATTTATCTAAATATTTCAACCATCAATCCATTCCTCTGTTATAAACTGTATTTTTAAATGTAGCTATGCATTTTTTTTAACTATTAGCTAACTACATTTAACCATTTCAACCTTTTATCCATAATGCATTTAGTTTTTTTTCTGCTGTATTTTCCACTGTTTCTGTACTTCAGATATCTATTTTTTCAACATTACTCTTTATCTATTGCATAACAATCTGAACTTTTTATGCACTTTTTTTTTTTAGCTCTTTTAATTGTTTTGACCCATCTGCTAATACTCTCATGTCTCTCAGTTTCTGCCATAGATTATACATAAAGATACATAAAGTCGAGGGTTTCAGCATGTTGTGCTTAGCTGTTACGGGAATACATGGATTTTTTTTTTTTTTTTTTAATAAAATTTTTGTTTCCACTTCCTTGCAGGTGTAGAATTAAACCCTGGGGTTACTCATCTTTAATCATCTCCTGTCCTTGCACTTGTTATACTTATTGTATCTCCAGGTGGATTTGGGTTTCCTACGATTCATCAAAGCCATCGGGACACAGGGTGCCATCTCGAAAGAGACCAAGAAGCACTACTATGTTCGCGCGTACAAAGTGGACCTGAGCTCCAACGGAGAGGACTGGGTCACCGTGAAGGAGGGCTCAAAGCAGAAGGTAATGATGAGTCACTTATGCTGTTACAGCAATCATCTACCTAATGTTGACGAGTAATGAAGGGCCCTGCATTCTAATCAATGAGGTAAATGGCTGAATCAATGTTTTCCAAGGCAACAGCCCTTGGCTGCATGCCTAATCTAAAGTGTGTACTGAAGGTCTGTTTTGCATCTCACTTCTCTTAACGCAATCAGAATTAATTTATTCTGGCACTGGAAGTTGTTGGTGCAGAGATAAACTTAAGCAACATACTGACAAACACTGTGTAACATATAGCTTCAAACACAAGATGTCAAAATCTCAACTACTCTACTCTAAATCTGGTGTGTAGGCCTCAAGTTGACAATGGGGTTTGTTGTGGAAACTTTAGTCAGCTGATTACTTCATGTGTTACATGACTTTCCAAGACATTTCTCAGACAATGTAATTACTCAGCTAATACAGTATCAACTGAAGTCATGCAAAACACACTGAAAGTTCAGTGCTTAAAGGTCTAAACAATCACATGGCATTACTAACAAGGCTGCAGCTCAGGCAGTTCTATCAATAGTTTGTTGTAGTCATGTGCAACAAAAATTCCATACAACAGCAGTTGCATTACTGTAGTAGTAGTATTGTAGTAGCAGGAATATTGTTGGTACAAACAGTCATTTTTGTTGTTGATTGTGGAGACAGTAGGAGCAAAAGCAGAGGCTTTGTTTACACTTCGGTGGGAGTAGTAAACACTTAGTGTTACAGTACACAGTTGTACTGATTAGCAGTGATTGTGATGAATAGCAGTAAACATTCCTGCCAACACTGCTGTTCTACCCAGGTTCTCTCCCTCTATTTAAAGACCATCGCCCTGCGCCCTCACACTTTAATCTTTCTCCCAACAAACTCCCTTAATTTAGGAATAATTGTAATACATGCATAAATAAGTTTTGTGTATTTCTTTAATGTTACCAGAGTTGCTCAGTCGTGTATAAAACACAGTCTTTAAATACACTACATTTAAACCCATCGGTCACCGCGACAACCCGGCTGAAGGGGGTATGTATAATTCTGAATAACAGAAGCCCTTCTGTGCCCTTATTTTTAGATCTTTCAGGGGAACAACAACCCAACAGATGAAGTTCGCAGCACCCTTCCCAAACCAACTCTGGCTCGCTACATTCGTATCCGCCCCATGTCCTGGGAGCAAGGCATCTGTATGCGCTTTGAGATCTACGGCTGCAGAACATCAGGTAAGCACACACAGTACACAAACTCATACATACTGATGTGGGACCACACTCCCAGCTTCAACTCTAGATGCATAGATTTATGTTGTAAGTTACTCCGGTGCATACTGTTAGTGCTGAAGTCCATGTTTTTACATATTCCATTCATACATTTTCTTCTTAATTAACTTTCCCTATCCCCTCAGGGATTATTGAAGTTTAATGTAATCATTTTTTTCCCTTATCTAACAAACACATATGCAGTGTAGGCATTTGCTAACACTCATTGGATTTCTCTTTTTTTTTAAACATCTAATTTCTCATATAGTAAACCAAACATATGAGCACTGCAGAGGCACAGAATTTTCCCGCTCACATTGCTAGCTGCATCATTTTTCTCCACGCTCAGTAATCTCTTGCAAACATTCAGCATTTTCAAAATTAAACATTTTATGTAATTTTAATTAAGAAAAATGTTCGGTTCTTCCCATTTTTATAGGGAGCTCTTCTCTAAACCTGAGCTGAAATTTTAATATAGTCTGTCTGTAGAAGATGGATTAAAAGATGAACGTACCCATCCATTGGTTTGTTGCATTTCCTTTTTGAAGCTTCAAGTTTGCCCGTCTTGTTTTGGAGATAGAACATAAAATACATAACTTTTAAGCTTTAATACAGTTATATAGGTAAAGGTGGAAATTAGTCATAAAGACCTATTTTTTTTTTTTTTTTTTGTACCAGGGTGTAAACATGTTTCTTTTCTGCTGTAAAGTTGGCATTTTATTATGAGAGTCTACTGGGATTGTCGCTCCTTTGGAGCCAGCCTCAAGTGGCCACTAGAGGAACTGCACTACTCGCAAAAGTAAAAAAAATTAAAGCCTTTAAACTGTTAACGAAATTACTAAAGTTTTACCAGCTTATCCTTCTCTCTCGCAGTTCTTTTTTCTTCCTTTTCAGTTTTTCTCACTTTTGCTCATCATGAATCAAACTAACATCTTTTAGTTTTCAGGATGAGAAGCCCCTGCTGCTCTCTGTTGATTTAAAGTAATCACTGCTTGAGCACAAACTCCCACAGAAGGATGCCGTTATTCATTACAGTGGAGCGGAGGAAAATCATGGTGCCCCATTACTCATCCCCTAACATTACATAAACCTCAGTTATTGACGTGCTACGAACAACTCTCAGTAGGAGGGCTGCATGAATTAGATATCAGACTCTTACTCATTGGAGAACTGGCTATAGAGTGTTGGACAGGTGATACAGGAGATATAGTGACGCAGTTTGGAAAGTGGTTGTGTATATGTGTGTTGTGTGTAGGCAATGCACTTGAAACAGCCATCATTTACTCTAGAACCCTAAAATTTTTATCTACACTTTTATCTACAGTTTTGCAATTTTAAAAAGTGCTAAAAACATGAAATACACGTTATCTTTTTTACATTTAACCCACCTTTTCTGTCCCTGGGAGGACATTTGTTTCTCATAAGCTCAGAAACATCATAACACACACAGGCAGCCCTGTAGGAGGTTTCCATAAAGGACTCTGAGTAGCTTTATATTTTCACACTGTGGAAGAATTTACATCCCCAAGAGCTGTTGTTGTTAAACGTCAAATATAACTGTGGGAGCATTTGTCAAATGCAAATATCATGACTGTTTGGGCCCAGATATTAGGTCTAGCTTGTTGTGGATAATGGATTTAACTTGGCCTGCAATGACTAGACCATGCTGTGCAAGTATTATTAAGAGTTCACATTCCAAGTAAGCTTATCTAGTCATTATCCCAGAACATTTTCTAATACTTAAACACTTAAAATAGCAGTATTAGAGAAAGTAGCCTGGCCTGGTTGTTGAACAGATTGTACTGCAACCTCAAGGTCACAGGTTTTTCACACACGTCAGTGAGTCTGTCAGTGTCATAATGCCCGTGAGGCGAGACTTTAAGCCTCCAACATGTTGCCAAGATTCTGCTACAAGCTGCCTCTTGACCTCTGATGATGTGAGACAGATTTGCAGTAGTAAACTTTTCTTTCCTTCATCATTTGAATCTGCGAACGTCAGGTTTTGCTTAATGAGGCAAATTTGTCATTTTGGTTTATATAAATAAAAATGACTCAACTTGACTTCACTGCAGTCGCAGTGAAGCATCCAGAGCTTTCTATGTATTGGAAGAAGGCTTTGTTTAGACCAACTTTAGCTCCGCATGAATAATGCAGCCTCTTCATTTATTTTATTGGAGTGCTAATGCAGAGGCTCAGTGTCATCTGGCAAGGTGCTGTCAAGTGTGTAATGTAAGTAAATTACCTTTTACCCTGAATGCAGAAATTCTACTGTCCCCCTCATGCTCATCAAGAGAAATTAAAATAAATTCTACTGTGACAACTTCCCCCTCCACGTCCTAATATATTAACTTTGCAGTGTTTTCTTGAGGATCTGTTAAATCCTGGATCATTTTTCATCATCTCACCAGTACTTGTGACTACACAGCAACACGATGAACACTTTACATATTTTTGATGCTTGGTTCTTCTCACAAAGATGGTAGTATTTATTTATTTATTTATTTTTTTTTGAAGCTGTGTTTTTTGGCTTTAATGTGGGCCTGAACCTGGTTCTGAAGACATAGCACAAATCATACTTTCCACTGTTCATAGAGCGCACACATACATGTTCATACCTGCCAACAAACGTGTGAGCAAGCCTCTGTAGTTTTGTATGGATTGGAGTATATCCGGCCTTTACAGTAACAGCAGTAGTGGCAGCAGCAATGTGAAAAGAAGCACTTCTTTTAGTTCTAGTATTTTTAGAACTTTACACTCAAAACAAAAGCTTGCAAGACCTGTTATCAGCTCAAAACAGCATAAAAAGTCTAATAAGTAGTAATAACTTAGGCCTCATACAAACTGCATATACAGTACTATAGAAACATTCTTGGCACTTTGGATGTTTGGACTCTTATCCATCACATGATGCCAGGGATCAGGGAGTCATCTGATAGGCCTCATTTTCATTCTGTTGCATGACATTGATCCTAAACTTACAGATGGAGTCAGGAAGAATTAGCAACAAGTCCTGAAACAGATGGTGTGGGAGCCCATCATCACCCTGCTCTCGACATCATGGAGTCAGTCTGAGACTAAAGTCCTGATGGTGCCTGAATCCACTGAAGATGCTCAGAACAACCTTCCCGTCAAGTTCCACAAAAATCTGTGTCTGTGTTACAGACTTGCTTCACTTTTAGAGCACAGTACTGTACACACACAAAAAGTTTCATAATTCCTCGTTTAATTCAAACAAACTCATCCTAGGGATTAAAGATGAGTCTTTGGTATTTTTACTCTTGACTTTAAACACTGCACCAGCACCCAGAGGGCCTCAAGTAAAACCGCTGACTAAAGCAGTGACAAGATAATGATGGCTGTGTCATTTCTTATCATACTTTGCGCCTTTCAAAAGTTTCCTACCCGCTGTTCACTGTCTCCTCATCTTTCTCTCACTGTAGACTACCCATGTTCAGGGATGTTGGGGATGGTGTCAGGCCAGATCTCAGATGCTCAGATCAGTGCCTCGTCCTACGCCGACCGGGGTTGGGTGGCTGAGAATGCCCGCTTATTGACGGGGAGGTCGGGCTGGACCGGACAGTCGACCAAGCAGCCTTTCAAGAATGAGTGGCTACAGGTGGGTTCACAAACTCAGCTAAGTTTAGTGGTGAAACAAGCAGTCAAAAGCAGACCTTAATCTCATCTCAATTATATATAACCACAATCAGAGATCCTTAACTGTAGTACTATGACATCTCATAATCTAGAACATTGCTTACCAACCTTTTTGGCTGGTGAAGAAGTTCCTGCTTCTAACCATTCATCACCGGTTACATGTGGCCATGAGTGCTTGTTTTATACATGTTTAAAATAGTATATGGTTTATTTCTCCTGTTCCCCACTCAGATGAGAAGCATCTGGCAAGAAAATAATATCTAAATTTGACTAGCAAAGCTCTAAACCATGTTAAGATCTCTCGAATTATCCTGGGGCCCAGTGCAGGGATCCCAGTCCCCAGACTGGGCACCTCTAGTCCACACCAATCCAAGTCAATACTTTGTAAATTAAACCACAGTCTGCCTTATGTTTTTATCATCTATTGCAGAGTGGTAAATGGTAAATGGACTGGTACTTATATAGCGCTTTTCTACTCTATGTGAGCACTCAAAGCGCTTTATACTACATGTCTCATTCACCCAATCACACTCCGATGAGTGCATCGGGAGCAATTTGGGGTTCAATATCTTGCCCAAGGACACTTCGGCATGAAGACTGGGGTACCCAGGAATCAAACCACCAACCTTCCGATTAGTAGACGACCTGCTCTACCTCCTGAGCCACAGCCACCCCAAACCCAGTGACAGGGTTTTTTTTGAGTCACATCAAACACAGTTCTATACTTTAACTTTAACTCCTTGACAGGTGGATCTGGGCCAGGACAAGATGGTGACCGGTGTGGTGATCCAAGGAGGGAAACACCGTGACAGAAACGTCTTCATGAAGAAGTTTAAGGTGGGCCACAGCCTGGATGGAGAGGAGTGGACCATGGTAAAGGAGGAGAACACCACCAGGGTCAAGGTTGGTTCACTTATACACGTAACGCCAATATGTCAACATTTTATTAGCAGTGTATGGCGGTCAAAAGGTTTTGTAATATGGGACCTGAAAAAGTTCTATTTATACATTTTTTTGGGATGCAGACTTATTAATTAGCACACAAAGAAAGCAACTAAAAGGATGTGAAAGGTCCCTCTACAGCAGTGATTCCCAACCAGGGGCGCAAGTAGCCTGGAGGACTGTGACCTGACCAGGTCTGCAAGGCAGGCTGCACCGTGGACTGGTTGCCAGTCTCTGACAGAGCTAACTCACATAACATGCATGTTTTTGGACTGTGGGAGAAAGCCGGAGTACCCGGAGAAAATGTGCAAACTCCACACAGAAAGACCCCAGCCAGCCACTGGATTTGAATCCAGGATCTTCTCGCTGTGAGGTGCTAACTACTGCACCTCTGTGCTGCTCCTGAATGCAGTCATTAAGAGTAAATCATTAAGAGCTGATGGTTGTCACGTGGAGAGCCCCAGATGCAGGATGTGTAGTAGTAGTAGCTGAAAACATAAGAAAGGATGAGCTGTTACTGACTAAGCAAAAAGCTCCAACATACAAAGTCCAAGAAGGGAATGTAATCCTGAATTCCTGAACAAACAAAAGGAGGCGCTGACAAAGGGAGAGACAGGACTATATATACACAAAAGACTAGTTGGGAAACAGGAGACAGGTGAGGGCAGGACACAGGAAGAAACAATTAACACTGAAACTAACCTTCACAATAACACAGACCAAAAGACAACTCCCCAAGACATGAAGCCTAACACATAAACAAGGAAACACAGTCAGGAAAATGCCTGGGAGGCTAGAATAAGAAAAGAACAACAATGAAATCCAAACAGGAACCAGAATTCAAAAATATCACAAGAAGGGAAGCTCAACATGACTAGAATAATGAAATAAAAAACTCAGCAATATTAAACAAAGAATCCAAACCTCAAAAGCAACACCAAACCATACGACCATGACAAAATGCGTTTAATGCCTTCAATATGAGTTCAAATGAACACATTTGAATATAAGACGTGGTGCTGATGAAGGGGTCCTTAAGGCCATCTGAAAGGGCCGTGGGAGCACATCAGATGAAAATGGTTCTACTTCTTCTTTTGGCTTCCACTTCCCTTCTTCTTTCCTCTCTTTCTTTATTCATCCTGTGTCTCATTCAGCGGCAGTATTGTGAAGCAGGCCATGAATTAAAAGAAAGCCAAATAAAAGGTTGTTGACATGAAATAAACCTCTTCTTACAGACATCTTTAATTCCTGAAAGCCCTGAGACAGACGCTCTGCTCACCACAGCGCCGCTCCTGGAATGAAATGTTAATCACCTAAATTATAGACTGCTATTCATGTGAGCTCTACTTGGTGGAACGTGTTTGTCGGATGTTTTGTCTGAAGAGCTCAACAAAACATTCAAGGATTGTTATGGAAGCAGATAAATTTTGTGCACATTAAGTAACCACAGACTATAAGAAAGAAGAACTGAAACACAATTGACAGACTGGAGAAAAACAGCATTACTAGGGTGTGTGAAATAATCACAGCAGGATTTAGTGACACAAAAAAGTGTTGCAGAGTTAGCACTTGACCACCCACACATTTATTTATTTTTCACTACACTCATATATGCACATTCGCTCAAGCTTTGTACTGAGGTCCCTAGCTTCTTTCTGCACCAGAGCCTCTAAGACGCATTTGGTGTATTGATCAAACTTGTCGATGCGTCTGTGTTACAAAAATATTAGTGGTCATACCTTAGTGATTCTCCTATCGATTGGCTTTCTAGCACTTTCTTGCCTTAATGACACCACAAAACTACTACAACTAAATGAAGTTTTATTGCTCTAAAACAGAGTGCAGGGTGTATTCCTCGAACTGGAGCTGATAAAAACATTTATATCCAAGTCAGTTTTAGTTGTTAAGTATGTTTTATGTTGTTGGGCCTCCTTGGCACAAACAACTTTCTCTGTGTGTTCATTAAGTAGAAACAGGCAGTATTAAAAGATAAAAGTCCACCAATATCATTACAGAAGTCCTTAACATTTAACCCAGTTTTTATAATTTTAAAAAAAGAAGACTGAAACTAGCAAGTGTTTGGTCATCTAGATGACAGAAAATGTAAGAAAACACAGTTTTGATGTGCACCTGCTCTTATTATAAAGTAAGGACCTACTGGTGCAGCAGTATTGGTATCTTAGTATGGTATACAGAATTTCATGAGGTTTTTGTGCTTTCAAATGATGTGTAGTTCAACAAAATTGTTTCAGAATAGTCCATTTGTAATACAGCAGCAGAATATGTGCTGGTGAGTCTTAAATGGTTAAGAATCACTGTGTTTGACTTCATCTATTTTTATTCTATTTCAATCCATTTTATAAACAGATTAATAACTAATAACTATTTGCCTTACTTATATTTGCAAAATCCCCCCCCCCAAAAAAGAAAATAAAATCAAACATCATCAGTGAGCTGCTTCTCTGGAAGTGTTAGAAATCAACTTTCTTTGTCTATAAACATAGCTGTGATACTGATCTGCAAAGAGGAAATGCATGTCATTGCTCTGAACGCTCCTCTTCCCCTCCTTGGCTATCCCTGCTGGTGCGATATCCTCCTCTATGTTTTCCAGATGGCAGGGCGGAGGGCGAAGCTGGCCATCAGACTCCCGCTGATTTACTGCAGACGCAGATCTAGATGCTCCTCTCAGCCTCTCCGCTCTCTTTCCTGTGGCTTTTTATAAAACCTCTTCAAAAGACAACGCAGGAAGGCTCAATGATACCTGAGCTGGTTCGTGTATTTAAACATACCTGGGCACAAGCACGCACACTGTACATACAGTACATGCTCATGCATAAAGATGAGTGCGTATAGAGGGGGGAGACTGGCATGTGGGTTATTCTGTATAATCAAAAACAGCAGTCCTGGAAGATGCACACTTGAGTAAGAAACAATGACTTTTCAGGAACCAAACTTGTAGTGGTTTTAAAGATTACAATTACAGTGGTTTTGTAACTCTCGAAGCTTAACCTCACAGCATGCAGATTAAAATCACTAATTTCAGAGTGTAACAGTAGCACAATGTTGTCTCACACTGAAGCACAGAAATGGTACTGTATAACTGGGAAAGATTTTCCCTAATACATGTGGTGAAAGTCAGGCTGGAAAAAAAATGTGGTACTAGTCTTTAAAGGGGACCAATTAAGCTAATTTCCAGCTCCACATTTTTATTCTTGGACTTTTCTAGAAACACTTTTCATGATTCACAGTTCAAAATAATCCTTATTTATCTTAACTTGGGCTTTGGTGCAGCTCTTCAGTTCATCCTTTACTTACTATACATACACTGACCTTATTTGAAACTCTGGCCATGTTTCATATAAGCATCCACTATTGTAACAATAAATATAAGACAGAAAATAAGAAAAAAACATAATAGGTCCTCATATTCAGCTGATATAGGTTGAATCTTATACCTACCTGCAGACAAATTTAACATTTGAGCATTTGTATTTTCATCAAAATTAGTACTAATGTAGTTCCAATAAACTTGATAGATACTGTAAGGAATGCGCTGGTGAGTTGTGGACCCATGAAATAAATTATGTCCATGTTCTTACCTCGTATTTGTAAAGTTGACAGACAAAAAAAACTAAACTTGCTTATTTGTAAGAGGTAGTTCTTATTGATCAATAGAAAAAAATTAATAAAAACTACATAAGTTTGGCTGGAAGGCAAGCTGTAGTCTCTGACCAAGTGTTAAACAAAGCGCCTGAAAGAGAATAAAACAATACAGTATATCACACAAATTAAATGTATTAAAAGGAGCATATAAGATCAAATCATGCAATATAATACACATGCAACAAGTAAAGTAATTCCAGTACTTTGACAAACACGTTCAATTTGAAATACTGTCAGACATTAAGAGCTGCTACAGTTTTGCATTTTGTCTCATACAAAAGGTGACACAAACACTTTTAGTCAGCATTTACTGTAGCATGCTAAGGTGTTAGCATGCCTCATAGATAGAACAACGTTAATGTAACTGTTATTTCCATATACTGCCTGAAATGTTGGTTTCTGAAACAAAGATTCTTTCAGCCTTTCCTGTATGTTATAATTCCATCTATACGGCCACACTGCAGCCTTTAATAAATCAGGCATAAGGAAACGTCTGTGGTTGAGAAAGGCAGGAGTGCATTTGGTGTTTGGTGTCCCACCACTTTGCTCCCAGTGTGACTGTAACCATTTTCATCTGTGCTCCTTCCATGTTGAAAATATGAAAGGATGGCTTCTGGCTCTGATTTCCTGACTTTTGCCTTCGTTTCCTCCTTTCATTTTGTTTCAGCTCCTTATCAAACGGACTGATGCTTGTTCAGAAGCAGTACACATTGTTTTGTTTTTTCCGTTGGTCTTGCCAGAGGCTGGTGGATGGGGTTTTACTGAGCAATGAGTGCTGCAGAGTTTTTTTTTTTTAAAGTAGCTGTTCATCGCTGTATTATTTAGGTTCTTAAACTTTATGCATTGATGATAATTGCAGGCATTTTGTAAATTCTCTCACCCGTATTTGTCTGTGGACTGCTTAAAATCGACAACAGCTAAAACGTAAAGTTGGATAGCATGCTATCAACTTTATGGTCATTTGATTTAGGGATACAAAGATAAATCATTATCGACAGATATCAGCCTTGTTGACAGATATTGAACTTGTTAGGAGATGACAGCCTGTAACCAAATAAGATGATGTTTACCAGTGTTAGTAATATTTATCTGTCGTGTCACATTAATTTTGCACTGGCTTGTTCTAAGAAAAGTGATGAAGAGTTGAAAGACTTTGAACAAGTTTTCTTTCTTTCCTTGGCACTAGGAAGGAAATACATGACTAAAAAAAAAATGATTATTAGTATCAGCTAATATTAGTGTTATATTTGCTCAGAATTTCACAATCACATCCTTATTTTGTATGCAAATGCCTAAATCTGTGCAAAAAAATATCTGTTTTTCTTCAGGTATTCTTTGGGAATCAGAACCATGACACCCCAGAACTGAAATCCATGGGTCCGCTGCTTACACGCTTCATCAGGATCTACCCGGAGAGAGCCACCAACGAGGGTGTGGGCCTCCGTCTAGAGCTACTGGGCTGTGAACTGGAAGGTGTGTCCCTTTTACCACTAATAGATTTATCAGTCTGTCATCATGTGTTATGTTGTGAAGATATAAAGAGTGACATTGAGACTCTGATATGGAGTGAGTTTGAACTGGATCAGATCACACTGGAAAACTTAACAACATGTTGCACTTTAATATCCTGATATTACACCAAACACTCCCGTGGTTTCTGGCTTTGGCAGGCTTGGTCTTGCTTGAGAACAGTGCACAGCTTGCACAAACCAAAGCAAATAACATACAGAAGTGTAGGTGAAACTGACTTTAGATAGTCAAGGAAACTGAGTGCAGGAAGAGATACTGTTGCATCTGGGTTTTTCTTTTTGTTTTTTTGCTTTTTTTTTTTGGTTGGTTTGTTTGTTTGTTTTTTAAATAAAAACAAAACAACAAAAAACATATAAAATATTAAAAAGATACTTAGAAGTCACAATGGGAGACACTCACAGACAAACTTTAGTCTGGGTCTTACATCTCATTCATCACACTCCGAAACATTCAGATTACATCTCTAGGCCAGATGTATCTCATGTTTAAAACATTGCACTAACAAGAAAGCTTGCACTTTGCGCCCCTATTGTCACACATCATACTCTCACCTTTTCCATCATTCTGGTTCTCGTTAACTTGTTAAGTGAAATAAAGCAGGTGAACACGAAACAGCAGGAATATTTAAAGTTTGCTTGTTTTTTTGTTTGTTTTTGGGGTTTTTTTGTTTTGTTTTTTACAAAATGAAGTTCATCTGAATCTTTTTTCTTCATCTTCTTTCTGAGAGAGGGCAGGTGACGTGTTGCCGCAGTTTTAAGTCTTTGCATTATTGGCCTGCAGTCTATGTTTCTAGATAATTAACCGACATGAAGCACAACTTTTAAACTACACAACACTTTGAAGACATTTTGCATGCTATTTCATGTTGTTATGTCCCCACTGTAAAGAGATCTTACCCTTTAAGCCCGATCGGCCCGTACAATGGCCGAAAAAATTACAGACGTAATCACCTACTAAAACCTTTGTGGAGGCTTTGCCCTTTGCTCAAATTCTATCAAATTTGGTACATTTGTAGTCAAGGAGTTGCTGATGATGATCAATGGCATCTGTGTGCATGGAATCATTGATAGCATGGTGTTATCCTCTGTCAAATAGAGAAAAACAACTGTCGAGGACAGAAATTTCACATTTCTCCTCTGTTTTATTGCAATTTACTCAGGCATAGTAACAGACACAAAATTTTTTGACACAAGGAATACATTCTCTGAGGTCCCTAGATGTCCCAAGACACCAAGGACATGCATATGAACCTAATTATTGTGGAGCAATTCTTCATTTACTTTGGGTATGTCTTTTTAGGCTTTTTTTTTTCTGAAAATATGGCTAGAGTTTAACAGGTTAAAGGGGACCTATTATGCTTTTCCTTATTTCTGTCTTATATAATTGTTGCAGTTGTGGATGCTCATAATAAACATGGCCAAAGTTCCAAATAATGAGGTCAGTGTGTGTACAAGTAATCCCTGTGAGTCAAAATCTCTAAACACTCGATTTCAGACTATGATATCAGCGAGACAGAATATCCTTAATATTGTCATCTCAGGCACAGAAGCCCCGCCCACCTGCCGTTCAAATCTTTCTGTTTGTGAGGGGCAGCCAATCGGGAGAAAGTTGGCTTAAATGGGGGAGAAGGGAGCTAAAATGACTTGTTTCAGACAGAGGATGAACTGAGGGGCTGCACAAAGACCCAGTAGAAGATAAATTAGGAATATTTTGACCTGTGAATCACGCAAAGCTGCTCTAGTGCTTGCTCCACGAATAAAAATATGGAGCTAGAAATAAAAATAAAAGCTCTCCTATATGTGTCAGAAAAGTTATTGTGACCCTTCAGGGCTGCTGTGTGTTGGTCTTGAGGTTCAAGTATCCAACAGAATAAGTAAAAGTAAGTAAAAGTAAGTAAAATTTTATTTATATAGCACCTTTCAAGATAAAAATCACAACATGCTTCACAGAAAAAGCTAGAACATATAAAAAAGTTAACCAAACGCAAGTTTAAAAAAAAAAGAGTTTTTAGCTGTTTTTTTAAAGAGACGACCGAGTCCACAGATCTCAGGCTCAGAGGGAGAGAGTTCCAGAGTCTGGGGGCCACAGTTGCAAAAGCTCTGTCACCTTTAGTTTTCAGCCTTGTATGATGCACAGCCAGCAGGCCCTGATCACATGACCTCAGGGGTCTGCTGGGGGCATATAGATGTAAAAGTTCTCTGATGTATGCTGGCGCTTGTCCATGCAGAGCTCTAAAGGTAACATGAGAGTACTAGGAATACTTAGTCAGAAGCCTCGCAGCAGCGTTTTGAACAACCTGCAAACGTTCCAAGGAGGTTTTACATAAAACTAAAAGTGAACAAAGAATTACAATAATCTAGACGTGATGAAACAAATGCATGAACAACAATTCCCAGTTCTGACACAATAGGACTCAACTTGGCAATATTTCTTAAGTGATAAAAACAAGAACGAACCAGAGATTTGACATGAACGTCCAAAGTGAAAGCTGAGGAAGACTTGTACTTAGAGGCAGCTACAGAGAAGGATCGTTCAGTGGATCAAACCACTTCAAAGCAGACCCAGATACACCCACCCAGTGTCTCAGCCTATCGAGCAAAATGTGATGGTCAGCAGTATCAAAAGCAGAGTCATGTCGAACATAAGCAAAACAGAGCATTCTCCTGCATCACTTCGCATCAAGATGTCACTGGAGCCTATAAGAAGAGCTGTTTCTCTAGAATGAGCTCAGCGAAAGCCAGACTGAAATTTATCCAGAATGCTGTATTTGTCCAAAGCAGCTGTAAGCGGCTTAGCCACAACTTTTTCTAAAATCTTAGCAATGAATGGTAATTTTGAAATTCGTCTATAGCTGCTAAGAAGAAAAGGGTCCAGCTTGGGTTTTTTTTTAAGTGGGTGGATGACAGCATTCTTAAAATAAGCAGGGACTTGACCAGAGACCAGTGATTGATCAAAGCGAGCACACAGGGACAGATAGACTGAAAGACATTTTTGAACAAAGATGAAGGTAAAATATCAAGAGAGCAGGAGGATGCTTTCATTGAATCAACTAATTTGACCAGCTCAGGTAAAGAAACAGGTAAAAACTTTCTAAAATAACAAGGCAAGCTGGAGTTGGAACAGACAGTGAAGATATGGAAGGAGAAATATTGTTTCTCACATTACTGACTTTTTCAAAAAAGAAAGAAAGAAATTTTTCACAGTCTTCATTCGAAGAAAACTGGGACAGCAGGTGGAGCAGGAGCAACAATATCACTAATGGTGTCGAATAACACCTTAGGGTTACCTTTGCTCTTTGTACCCAGCAAGGTTATTATAGTTAACTAAAACTAAAATAAAAATAAAAAGTAGACTTTTGAAAAAAATTAAAACTAACTTTGGAAAACTAACTAAAATAAAATAAAAATATAGAGGAAATATCCTTAGTTTTAGTATTTGTTCATTTGGTAGAATTAGTTATCACAACTTCCCTGATAAGGCTTTGATGGACATGTTCATTGAGACTTTGGATGTCCACAAGACTGAGAGTCAACTTCTTTCATGAAGTTCTGTGTTTATATTGTAATATCCACACTGATTTTCCTAAATCTTGCCTCTGGCATCTGCCCTAAATACAATAATACTTAAAAAGACTAAAACTAACACTGAAACTAATAAAAGCTAAACTAAAGCTAAACATTTTCAAACAATAAAAACTAAACTGAAACAAGCAAACCCACTCTGGGAAAAACAAAAAGTCAAAACGAAATAAAAATTAATAAGAAAATATAAAACTATAATAACTCTGACAATAATGTATAAA
>VUQI01057773.1:0-11794 GCA_015106735.1 Paratilapia polleni
ATATGCTGATCAATTATCAAATCATTTACTAACAGGGACTTAGAAGAGAGAGACCTAATGTTTAATAATCCACATTTAACTGTTTTACTCTTTGGTGCAGTTGAGGATGTTATACTGTTCTTTCTTTGGAAATTTTTGTGCTTAATTTGTTTTTTGCTGATTTTTGGTTTATTTTTTGGTGGTCTGGGAACAGACACAGTCTCTACAGGGATGGGGTGAGGGGGTGGCAGGAGGAGAGAAGCTGCAGAAAAGCGTGTAAGACTGCACCTCTGCTTCCTGGTCCCAACTCTGGATAGTCACATTTTGGGGGGTTTAATAAATTCGGCCATATTTCTAGAAATGAGAGCTGCTCCATCCAAAGTGGGATGGATGCCATCTCTCCTAATAAGACCAGGTTTTCCCCAGAAAGTTTCCCAATCATCTATGAACCCCACATTGTTTTCTGGACACCACTCAGACAGCCAGCGATTTAGAGAGAACATGCGGCTAAACATGTCGCTCCTGGTCCAATTAGGGAGGGGACCAGAGAAAACTACAGAGTTTTGTTTTGGCAAAATTACACACCGACTCAATATTAATTTGTTGTTATTTTAGAGTCTGTGGATGATATTCTGCAGGGTTTTCCAACATGAGGCAGCACCAATATCCCGGTCACTGCTCCAGTTATTAAAGAAGACTATTTCAATAAGAAGTCTTTCCCCAGATTTTAGGTGAAGCTACATTAAGAAGTGTCTTACAGTAACAAAGGCTATACATCTCAATATACTGCAACTAGTATCTCTCATTGTCTGTACTAAGAGGGTCACGTGGGATGCAGCCCCCATGATCACATGCCAAGTGACCAGCCTCTGTACATGACTCAAATCTATCACGTGTACCCTGAGTAACAGATTTGCACATTATTTTGTTTTTCCTGTTTTATTCTTGCAGTTTCAGTTGCATTCTATGTCCGCTGGTTTATTTCCTGTCTTTGTTTGTTTGTGTCAGTTTGGCCAGCAGTAGCTTGAGGTTTACACAAAAGGGCATGAGGCTGGAATAAAATTCATCCACCAACTTGTGGCCTTTATTATAAACACAAGCATTCACAAACACCCATAGATCAATGGGCACACATATGTCTCCCCATCTAAAAGCAACTGACTTCCTTTTATACTCTACCTGCCTCAAGTGAGTATCTGGAATGACCCAAGGCTATGGGTCGCAAAACCAAATGAAGGACTAAATATCCACCTAAACCAACACCAACCCAACATATAACACACACACAAAAAAAAAAATTTACATGTATACAAATTCCTATAAATAATTCAACAATATCTATGCATTAATATATTACATATATTTGAAACACCTTAACTTAAACTCCCCTAACCTGGCACTTTGGTTTGCCCCAGGGGCTCATAAGCAGGTGATTGAGCTCCTTTCACTCTTTTGTGCCACTTCCTGCCAAGGGGACAGCCAGGAAAAGGTGAGTATTGCTAACATGAACACATGTTTTTAATAATTATGCAATACAGAATTAAGGTTTACAAGACAAATAATTATAAATTGTAAACGGCTTTTTTTTGTAACACAGGTAGGATGGCCAGTCCCCCTCTTCTTCTTCACCTTCCATAAACTGTCACTTAAATAATACTCCCAAAAATATCAAACTCAATAAACCCAATAAAGAATCCCCCAAACCATAAATGTGTGTGCCTTTTTTTTATTTACCTTTCTAGTATCAATCCTTTACAAACTAGTAAAATTTAAGTACGGGTAATGGAACCCCTGGTCTTATGGTCACGGTTACATTCTGTTTAACCATGTATTTGTTGAGAGGTTTTTGGTACAAAAAGCTTTCTGGTTTTCATTTGCAATGTGAGTAGTACCAACCAATCATGTCTGAGCAGGTTTCAGCTCCATGTAAGTAATTGTGTGGTGTACAAAATAGGAATTGAGTTTTAGTTTTATTTTCCTTGTAAAAATACAAAAATTGACATTGTCATAATTTTTGTAAATTAAGTTAAGTTAACTTCTATCCATCCATCCATCCATCCATCCCACAGGTGCAGTGAGGAGCACATTGTGAGCCTGTCTTGGTGACTCTGGAGTCCTCTGGACTAACACTCAGTCAGAATCAAGGCCTACTTTCAGCACTGAAAAGATTTGTGAATTTCTCAGAGAGACCCAAAGTTAAACCTGACATGTCCCTTCTCTTCAGGAGTTCTTCCAAATTCAGCCATTTAAAAGCTAGTTTTTTTAGCATGGAACCAAATGGAGATGACTCACTGCTGTAATAGTCAACACATGGTCACTGGTCAAACTGAAATAGATTAGTTTGGGGTGACTGAAGGAAAATATGACAGAAATGGAAGAAAGAAAATGTGGGGAAATTCACAGATTTGCCATTATTGTTAATGGACGGAGCAGGCAGACATCTGCTTTAGTCATAGGAAGGGGTGGGGGGGTTACAGAACAGGTTTACTGTTAAAACACAGTATATGCCAGTATATGCAGGTTGACCTGAGAATGGATTTGAAAATTATAAGCTTTTGAAAACAATGCTTATAAGGAGAGAGTGAATTAAAAAAGCAGTGATAAATGATAAATGGCAGCATTCTGTCCTATAAGCCTATTCTATTTATAAGCTCTACTCGGTGCATAGAAACAAGCGTGTTAAAGTACAGGTAAAATGTGATAAAATGGGGGAAAAAAAATCTGTTATTACAAAGTTAAGTCCCACTACTGGGAAACCAGACCTGTAAGAAACCAGGGTGTAGGAAAGAAGGACAAACAAATGAAGAGAAGAGAAAAAAGAGTGAGGTCACGTCTGTATTTGTCTATCATTGTTTTAACAGGTTAACTGTCACAATAATGATGCATCAAGTCAGTTAGAAAAATAAACAGAAAGAGAGGAACACATGAAAAGTTGACGAAGAGAAGGAGAGACGGGAGGTAGGACTGGAGGGGGGGGGATCAGAAACGGGACAGAAGAAACATAAAATAAAGGAGAGGAAAGGCTGATTCATACTTTAGGAGAAGTTGGGAGTGCTTCACAGTAAGCTGGGTTTTGGGTTCTGTAGTACTTGTTATGTTGTGCTCCAAAAGACAAATCGGGGTTTTGCAAAAAAAAAAAAACTGAATGGATTTAATGCCAGAATCACAGGAGGTCAGAGACAGGCACAAGCATGTGGGCACCATAAATCACTTATCAACTGTCATGTTTAAAACTGCGTACGGATGCGGCCTTTAAACTGATCAGTTTGATTTGTGAGCCTAAACAGCAGTAATCTTAAAAGCCAGCAGTAAATAGCATCTGGATTCCCATATGCTTGATTTGCTCAAAAGAGGCCAATTGTGGCAAGTGGCATTTCTCTATGTTCAGTCTGACTTTACCCCAATGGAGGAAAAGAGGAGAAAAGAAATGGGGAAAAAATGACAGAGGAAAAAACAAAAAAGAGCACGCTTAACAGGTTGAAAATAAAGATCCAAGAAAAGCAAAATGATGGAATACACAACTACAGCCAAAACATCTGCAAACCTAAATATGCAGAACAGAGAGACACTTTTCACAGGAATGGGGGGGGCTTTGTGAACTTCTCGTTAGGTCTGGGCTCACTTGTCACCATCCAGAGCAGAAGCAGTGGAGAAAAGAAATCTGTGAGTGATGCAGGGTGGTGCAGGTGGTATATACTTGGTGACACAGGATGCAGCTTTGTAGGCTTATGTAAATGCGTGAATGTATTTATGCACACTTGCAAGAGGTCAACCATCCTTACAAAGTAGAGAAAAACCTGAACACTAATGTAAAAAAAACAGGTTTTGTCGGAGCTGCTGACTGGACAAGTTCTGGATCTCCAATTACTGGAGCGTGAAATACGACTATACTGGAACAGATTAGGGTGAGAGTTGAGGTCATCTTACAGTGTCACGTATTTCACAAGGCCATCCGAGCAGATTTGTATTTACTGTACATTTGTCAGTAGGAGACAGGTAGTTATAGCTGGATGATTTGTAGTATGTCACACCCAGTGATACATGAATGTTTTATGTAAATTTGCACAAGAGAATTACTTCCTTATAGTTTGTCACACAGTAATTTGTCTCTTGGATTCCCCATTAGCCGTCAGTAGCATCTGCAAGCTTATAGTGTTACTTACATTGATGTCATAATAAGTTATGCACACTTAAAATTGACCAAAAAAGTCCAAATACCAAAAATATCCCCAACTACAGTTACTGTAATTATTTCCTTTCCACTGCTTGGTGAGATGGGGTGAAGGAAGGGTGAGGCAGAGGATGCTGACTGAGTAGTTTCCAGAGGAGAGCAGCACTGCTCACATCACGGAAAATACTGGCAAAGACAAAGTGGCTTCCCCGATGGGAAGATACCAGGAAAAGAGCCGGTCGGGTGAAACGGGGAGGAGAAAGGTTAGTGAAAGGTTGCTGACTGTGAAATTTCTCTGGAGCAGGATCAGCTAAACATGGCAGCTAACAATATGGAACGAGCTGGCAGAGCATATATAGATGAGGACCTTCAAACTGAGATTGAAATTTCTGTAGGATTGCATTGCAGTGGTAGCACAGTGCAGGTGGCCATTGTGAAGGTCATCAACTGTAAAATCAAAAGTATTTATTTAATAAAAGTGAAAAAAAAAATGGTCCAAATGGTTAGTCCTTGCCAAGAAGCTGTAGGTGTTTGGTAATGTAAAGGCTGTCTATGCTGAGCAAACAGTCCAAGACCATAATGAGCAACCTTTGTTTTACCACAGAATATCTTCATTAACAGAGGGGTTGCACTAACAAAACTGAACAGACCAAACACAAGCACCCCCAAAGAACAGTACTACTGGGAGAAAACAGAATGTCAAAACAGCCAGGTTATTGAAGCCTCCCTAACAGCTGAGATCAATCACTCAGGAACAAAGGTGGAGCAAAGCAGCAAATCAGATACAGAACCTAAAACACTTGAGACACAAGCACCCCGCAGTCAGTATAATGGTTGGATTGATACTTACTGCAGTACTGTTGACCTGAAACAGATAATCTGACCTCTGATCCTTGACATTTGTGTGTTTGAATAATATAACTTAGGAAAATCTTGTGATCATACACACTTTTATAGCTTTGATCCTGTGATTATGTGTTCTGACGTACAAAAGGTTAAATCACTCAGCAAATTATCGTATCTTTCTCTAAAAAACTCACATTACAATGTGATTTCTCCAGCTGCACATCAAACCACCACAGGTAATAATTACACAGACATAACTGATTCCATCTGCTTTTCCTTACAGTTTTTGGATGAATGCTCAGCCCGTGTTTCAAATTTCAGCCACACGGCCTGGAACAGCAGACGCTGGCAGCATTGGTGCTTCTCTCTACCTGCTGAATCACACTAGGCCAGGGGAATTTAATCCAGAATCCAGATCTCAAACTGTGTAAAACCAACCAGCATATCCCCTCTGGAAGAGATTAGTAAGTAAAGATCAAAGAAAATAAAAGAAGAAAAAAAAACATGCCATGCAGAGTAATCAAAAGAAAGAATGAAATCAGCAGGGAGGGATAGGCAAGTTTTTTTAAGGTGCAAGTGAGGAAAAAAAAGAGTAGTAGCTGAAGAGAACAAAAGAAAGTTGCAGCAATGTGAAATGACAGGGGGAGGTGAGTATAGAGAGGCTAATGTTAGGACTCATGGTGGAAGAAGAAGGGCTGATCAGAGAAATGGGGATAACAAACCTCATAACTTAATTAGCTTAATTGCAGCCTCTAGCTAATTTATTTGATGTGTAATCCAAAGCAAATGTAAGACATATAACTAGGTATTTCTGTTCTAAATATCCATTTTGCTTACTGACTTAAATGTTCAATTTTGATCATTGATTCTTATGAAGTGCGATCTAAAAGTACTGCTATTCCACCAATTTAAAGCAAAACTAATCCTTCTGCACCTTTTGACTACTTGCAGGACTGCTGTTGCTATATTCAAATTGCTCAGTGGAAGTCCCATTCTGACCACGCATGTGCATATCTGTGATTTCAACATGGACCCAAAACTGCTGTGCCATACTGAGCCAGCTTTCTGTCAAGTATCATCACTGGTGAAGAGAGCTGGGTCTGCGGCTATGAGGTGTTCACAAGCCAGCCGAGAGATATAATCTCTCCAGCGTGTTCTGGGTCTATCCTGAGGCCTCCTCCCAGTAGCCCGAAACACCTCACTTAGCAGGAGGCATCCTGGTCAGATGCCTGAACCACCTCAACTGGCTCCTTTTTATGTAGCGGCTCTACACTGAGCCCCTCCCGAATGACCGAGGGAGAGCCCAAACACCCTTTTGAGGAAGCTCAGTTCCACCGCCTGTATCCACACTCTGATTGTTTCAGTCATCACCCACAGCTCATGACCATAGGTGAGGCCAGGAAAGTAGATCAACTGGCCACAACAGATCGGTACAGCATCTGCGTTGCTGCTGACGCCGCACCAGTCTGTCAGTCTCCAATCTCCCCTCACTCATGAACAAGACCCCGAGATACTTAAACTCTTCCACTTGGGGCAGCACCTCTTCCCCGACCCGGAGTGGGCACTCCACCCTTTTCCAGCTGAGAACCATGCCCTTAGAACCACATCATCTGCAACAAGCAGAGATGAGTTCTTGAGGCCACCAAAGTGGAAACCCACTGTGCCTCGAAATTCTCTCCATAAAAATTAGAAACGGGGCAGCACTGGCAGAGTCCAACACCCAGAAGTGGCCCCGAGGTGCACAAAAAGACAGGATTCACAGGGAGATTGGCCAAATTTAAATCAGATATGGTATTTATTATGAGTGGAGTCACTGAACTTTTAGATCACACCTCATACAGTTGAGTGCTCACACATTCTTTTTAGTTAGGGACTACTTACAACAATGTTTGTGGTTAATGTTCACTCACACTTTTCCCTCCTAATTAAGTAGTTTAGAAGATACAATAGTTGAAGTTAAGCTTTAAAGGAACTCTTTTTTTTAGACCCCCCCCCCCATTCACAGTTATGTTTGAGGCATTGCCTCAGAATTTAGTATTCAGCAAAGCCACTTAGTGTATTCCAGTTAGACCTTTGCTGCACAAAAGCTGTTTAACTACTCTTTGCTCCAGCAGCTATCCTTACTTCTTTCTTTCTGCCATTGCTGCTGATGGACACTGCAGGTGGGCTATCATGCTAACATGATGATTTTACCATGTTGAGAATAAAAAATGCATTATTATGACACTAATTGGAAATTATTCCTTTGGTTAGGGCTCATTAAAACCAGTAGGCTGCCACACAGGTTCATGCAAGACGTGTCGGTGTTCTGGTTGGGCCTGGATCAAATTTTCAGGCCTGTCAAACTCCAAAAGGAAATGGCTGTTATGGGGTCTTGTTAAGCAGTTACAAATCTCTCATCTGGGAGTGAGTTTTCGAATTAAAAGCTGCTTTCACCTTTATGTGGTGAGCATAATATGACACATGTGCACCAAGACACACACAGCTCTCTCCCTGACAGGATGCAGGCAGCAAAAGAGCGACTTCAAGAGAATTATAGAAGAAGTGTGAAATGACTTGCAGAGAGCAAAAACAGAAAGACCCTGTGGATTTCTTTAAATGAGTTATTGTTTTCTCCGTTTACTGAGATCACATGATAGAAATGATGGTCTAATGGGTCACAAATGAAGTGAGTGGTTCTGATTAATGAGTGATTCAAACCACTCTGAAATGTGGGGATATGGGAGTTTATACGGAATGCTTTTAACACTGTTTTCAAGGTGAAAAGGCGTTGTAATCTCCAGCACATCTCATGAAACTGAATTTGTTTTGTAGCTTTGGGAAGCAGCCATCATGTTTACAAGAACAGACTGTGCTGTCCAAAATTACAGGTTCAAAATAATGACTTCCTCCTTTGCAGGGCCACACGTTTAATTTGTCTTGGGTGTTACTTTGTCATTCATGGTGGGATATGTGGTTATTTTGTCATCAGCTCTGTTGTTTTTCGCCAGTGACTTCACTGTCGAGTACAGTAAATCGATGAGCTCACTGCTGGTCATCACAACAAGCTCCCTCTGTCATAATTTCATTTATTTGCTGTTTGCTATCTTTCTATCTTTTTTTAATCTACAAGCCTTTTGAGAAGGTAAATACAGGGTTTGTGTGTGCGTGACAGAGAATAAGAGAGGATATATATGACGAAAGTGAGTGAATGAGTGTGATGAGCATTGCTGATAATTATCTAGCTGCAAATCCTTTTCATGTATTTCACAATGCACCGTGTGGTCTCACTAACTAATGAATAGCATTCCCTGATACATGAGAAGTGACATCATTCACTCCCGTTCTGGCTAATTTTAGACTCCGTGAGGGCTCTGCTATTCAGATGGCAGCATGTTTGTGTTTCAGATTTGATGTTTAAAAGATGTTGGTGTTTGTTCGTCTCTGATGGAAACACTCTCTTAGAATTTCACAGTGGTCATTGGCTTGTATATTTTGTTTTTTTTCCTGCCTCCCTCTTAAATAAATAAACAATTTTCAGTCAAATTCAGTTAAGAGATGTATTTATCCCTTGAAGCTGTCAAACAAAATTTATGCTTTTTTTTTTTTTTTTTTTTACTGAAGGGGACTTAATGTATGAAGTTGTACACCAGTAAGTAAATTTACTGGATACATGAAAAAAGAGAGAGACAGCTAAGTTGCTCTTACCACTATTTGGGTTGACAGTGTAAAGAATGGTGTGAGGAGGGACTCCCGGATGTCTTGTCATAACCCTGACATGGTAAATCTTCCAAGAAATGACTATTGCCAAGAAACTGTTTGGCAAGTAACCATGTTGTGACGTTTTTTGTTTTTTTTTTTACACGTTTTTTTAAAATGAACAAAATATTCAAGATAACTAAGCTTTAGACACACTGGTGGTTAAAGTTTATTTTGGCTAGCCTCCCCATCTCCTGTTTTTGAGCTAGCTAAGCTAACTGCCTGTTAGCTATGTTCATATTCACTAGAGTCCAACAAATGTAGGATTTTTAAGACCAATACTGATACCAATATTTGGTGATTTAAAAATCTGATATTCTGATATGTCAGCAGATATTTTTTTTCTTTTAGACACACAAAATATAAACAGATTTCCCTAAAATTTGTTATGTGTAGTTATTTATTTACTTTTCTACGCTCTGCTCACCTCTGCTCAGATCAGCTGGTTGCTGTATTTGTGGCGTTCCAAACACTTGTTGCCAACAGGGAAGTTGCAGAATGCCCACTGGTAGACAAACTGTGCAACATCAACACTCATAACATGGTTGAAGGGTGTTTCTCCTGTCTCTTCTTTACTTTTTAAATTTTCTTTTATTGGTTGTTAAAAACGATGATACAGATAGACTGGCAAATAGTAATAATAATATCAGCCTGCCAGTAAATCAGTCGGGCTCTAATATTCACTATACAGGTTTTGATAAAGTTCTTAGTCAGTTATGAGTTATGCTGCCATTGGCTCTGGCTGCTGGGGCACTTCCCATGATGCACTGAGCATTTCTTCACTTCCCTCTTTTCACTCCATTGTTTTAAGTCATTAACTTTTATCTTCTCTCTCCGATTGTTTGTGTAGTGTCCTGTTTGTTGTTTGTGGTCTCTCTATGCTCTCCTTTTTTCTCTTATTTTTCCCCTCACCCCCCAACCAGTCGAGGCAGATAGTTGCCCCTCCTAGAGGTCTCTTCCTGTTAAAAAAAAAAAAAAAAAGAGTTCTTCCTTCCCACCATCGCCAAGTGCTTGCTCATTGAGGATCAGCCAATTGTTTGGGTTTACGTTCTGATATTGTGGGGTCCTCACCTTTCTATAAAAAGCACCTTGAAATGACATTTGTTGTAAATTGGTTTGAATGGGTGCTATGTAACTAAAATTAAACTGAACTGTGAAAACTGGAAGTACGAGTAACATGCTGATGTTTAGTGTACACATTAAGAATGTGTGCTCTAGACATAACTAAATCCAATGGATTCGAGCCTCCTAAGACCTGTTCTTAACAGCTACACCTGCATCTTTCTCTTTTTCCTTTTTCCCCACTCTTTTCTCTCTCTAATGCTTCTGCAGGTGTGCCAGTTTATGACAGGCCTAACGATTTAACAACAACTCTGGAGCACCCCTCAAATCCGGTGTGCTTGTGAGGAAATGAGGTAGGACCATTAGTAAAAACTGAACAAAGGAGGCATTTCTTCGGTGACAGAAGTTACTGTATCAAGGACATTCAGATTTTTTTCCTTCAAACTTAAGTCAAAAATACGCAGCAAGTTACCTCATGCTGTATAATATGCTCTGGTTTTTGGTCGTTAATTTGGCAGTTCACCTTGTGGCAAGCCATCAGCTGTGTAGCAAAAATTCTTTATAAAAAAAAAAAAAGAAATTGAAAAAAGACTTCTCTTAAACATTGTCCTTCACTTTATGTCCCCTCCTGGTAACAATTGTACTGCTCGTGCTACTTCTCTTAAACAACTGAGTTGTTAACTTTCCAAAAAGTTCTTTTAGCATTTTCTGGGCCTTGAATATCTTTATCTTCAGCCAGTTATCTAACAGAGCACCACATCTCTGACCAAAGGGTGTATTTTAATGTTAATCTTGAGGTTTTGGCTTAATCCATTCATGGGCTTCTTGTCCCCTTGTTACGCCATTATCTTGCTATCAATTTATATTCTATTTTTCCACTGTCCTTCTGTATCAGCATTTCTTTTCAGAGGGAGTGCGTCTCTCAGATTCTGGCCTTTGTCTGCGTGTATCATTGTGTGCAAATACTCAGGAGGAGCGTCTGGGACACTGGCCAGCATGTCAGTGGTTCTGCATGTGTGTATGTGTGTGCATTTAAACAGAAGTAAATGGTCATGACTCTTGTATGTCTCTGCTGCAGCCTTACATAAGCCTATTTTGCCTCCTGAGGGGATCCTCACCTTCCTCCTCATCCTCCTCACTCTCTTCTCTCTTTTTACTCTTTATCCTACTAACCCACCCACTCATCCCTTTAGCGCGCAGACTTCAGCAAAGGGTTTTACCCATGCTCAAGGGTTTTTGGCCAAGACTTTAATCATGTCTGGCACAAGTTCACAGCCTTCAACAGTGGTGATACCCATCCCCAATACCTTTCCATCTATCTGTCTCTCCTTTACTGTCTCCCCACTCTCCATCTTTTTGTGTCTCAATCTCTCATGCAATCCATTTGGCATCCATTCTTTCCCCTTTGGGTCACTTTCTTATCCCCTTTGCAGACATTCAAGTTCTCCCATCCTCCATAAAACCCCATTCATCCTACCTTTGCCTCTATCTCCTTACCCTCCCACCCAGCATTTACCTTCTTCCTCTCCCTCTAGCACTCACATTCAATCCCTTCATCCAGCTGCCTTTCTGATGTTGTTTTTTTGTTTGCTTTTTAGGATTGTGTGAATCCCAACTCATGTCTATTTATTATTTACTTATAGCCTGGGATTTATGTAAGGATATTCTCTTGACTTTGTATGTTTTGTTCCTCATTGCATATTTCCATATTTTGTGTCTTCCATGTGTCTTTTGTTTAAATCACCCAAAAAGTCACTTTCACTTTTCTGCTTTTTCATCCCTACATTTCTAAGCCTAACTTTAACATTCATTACTTTCATTACTAAAGAATGTAAAAGACAAAAATGTAAAAAAAAAAAAAAAAAAAAAAAAAAAAAAAACATACTGATTTAAAATTTAGGCATAAAGACCTACTGTATGCTCTGTGAAGATCACCTAACTTATATTTACCTCATTCTCTGGGCTTAAACATTTTTACTTTTTTCTGAAAATTCAGTT
>VUQI01057778.1:0-12253 GCA_015106735.1 Paratilapia polleni
GAGGTATATAATTTTAAATGTTGCACCTTTTGAAACTTTTATGTCTTAATCCTACAGATAAACTTAGAAGATAAGAAGGCATTTTTAGAGGGTGAATCAAATTGCAGTTCTTTTTGGTTTAATTCTTGTAACATTCTATAGGATAACATCCTTTGGGTTTGGTTCCAAAATAACTAATAATTAAACTATTCTATTATTATCCTTTTGGAATCCTAAAGGACTTTTTGACTAGGGTTTTGTGATTTAGTTTAAAATTGCCATAAAATACTTATATTTAACAAAGAAACTGAACTGATGAAACAAAGCCATGGGACTTCAAAATTACTTATTTACTGTTATTCTTCATTTTCGCGCCTATTTTTGATCCCGAACTCGTCTTTTATCTCATCATTAGATGGAAAGATCTTAATTTGGAAAGTAAAGCTGTTGGTGGAGAATTAAGTTCAACCAGTAAATAATCAGAACATCTCAATGACTTAATGAAAACACAAAGGAGATATTTAATTGTGTGATGATCAGTTGTGAGTAAAGATTTGGGTGGGACACAGAAGATTTTCATATTTCAAACTGGGCCATGGGGATCTGACTAGATGCACTAACACTCCAATGGATGCATCAGGATCAATTTGGGGTTCAGTATCTTGTCACTTGACACTTTGCCATGTGGAGTGGAGGAACAGAGGATCAAACCACTGACCTTCTGATTACCCGCTCGAAATCCTGAACCACAGCTGCCCAGGCTTATTGTGCATGGTATTCCCAGGTGGTCTCCCATCCAAGTACTAATCAGGCCCAGCCCTGCTTAGTGTTCAAGGTCAGACAAGATCAGGTGTGCTCAGGGTAGTGTGACCATAAATCAAGACATCTTTAGCTTTCACAAACCTTCCTTTTTGGTGACTTTACTTAATTTTAGATGCCATAGTGCTAAGTGGTGGAGCTGTACAGTTTTTATACGAGTAGTCAGGCTGAGACCAGCACTTACACAGAGGTGTCACAGAAACCAATGTCTCATTTGTTTATTTTCTTTGTAGCAAATCTGACAAATCACTTACTCTTATTTGATTATGCAGGTCTGACTGCCATATAGAATTCCCCATGAGAACTTACATATCATAAGAGATTAAACTCTATTTTTTTCAGTGGCCCTAATCCTCTTCCATATAAACCTCAAGCAATGACGTGAAGCAAGCAAACAAAAAAAAAAGTCATAGTTTCTAAAGTTTTCCTGTTTTTAATTGCTGATGATGGTCAAAAGATAATTATAATTTGATTAGATGGTCGTGGCGTCAAAATGTGTCCACTGTTCTGCCAAAAAAAAGGTCCTGCTCGAAACACAGTAGTTACTGCATATAAGCCCAGTATCCACATGACAACACCTGAGCCCACTTTACTGGCTACTGATATGTTCAGACAAATCCAGGATTTTATCAGTAGCACGATGTAGTAAAGTATAATTATGTTTCTGACTGTAAGATACAGATATTGTCGACAGTTAAACAATATTTGGTCGGTACAACTCACTTTACACATAAAAGTGACCAACAGCAAAATATAACTAATAGATGTGGACACGTGTGCTACACTGAGAATGCAGCGAGGCAGCACATCACTGACAACCAGCAACACTAAATGAATTTACTTGTGTAATGGAAAGTTTTATGATTCCGCTGCTTCTGTGTCAAGCTGACCTTACTGAATGAAAGGCTCCATATTGCCTCATTCTGTCTCCATGTAGTCTTGCAGATATACCACATGTTGATGTATGCGTAATCTGTTATTACACAGTGTTCTGTGACCACGGCAGATAGATAACGTGTCTCTGTAAATATTCTAGGCTTGCAATCCCTCTTTGTCAAAAAGCATCTCTACTAGTCTCTACTCACGCCATCTAGTGGATATAGCATGACATGATCTTTTCAGTAGAAATTCAAATGCAAATATTTGAATCACAGATTGCATGCAGAAGAAATCCAAATGCATTGAAGTTCTGAACAGATTTATTAGCAGATATCTGCTCTGTTAACTATTAATAGTCACTTAATTATTTGCAGAGCCAGTTGAATAAATACCAGCTTCAGTACACTCTGTGCTGCCATATGTCAGATTGGCCCGTGTGGCTGACTACCTTACAGACAAAGCTCCTCAGCTGATGCTCTTTGATTGGTTACAGGAGTATATAATTGAAATACACGCGGCACAAGCAGAGCTATTTTCATTATCCAAAATGATACTGCTTCGCCTGATCCCTACAGGAGCAACTTTTATATCAAACACCAAATCTACCAAACTTTTCCAAGATCCAGAAAAACGCTGCATCTCTTGACACAGTTAATAACCAAATATCCCATCTCAGAATACAGCATGCAAGCAACTAATGTGTATTTGTTATGCATGAAGTGATGATTACCACAGCAGTACTTCAGTCATGTTGGGTTGTCACCTAATCATGCTGCATGTGAATTATTCCATATCCAGATACTCGTTATTGTGATGAAGCTCACAAGGATGAAGACGACATACAAGCTGAGCAGCAGACGATCGATCACTGTCCCAATCATTTCCCACTCGTGCAAGGCTTTGGTCCCTTGAAAGTATTTGTCCACCTGCAGTCGGATGGCTGTGAGATCTCCGCTTAGCCTCTTCAGTTCCTCTAGAGCTGGCTCCTTAGGGTCCGGAGAAGCTGGAGCTGGTTTTACTGGAAGTGTAACATAAGAGATGCTCTGGCTGTCTGAGAGGTTTGTGGCACTGGTGTTCGCTGATGACACTGTCAAAAACAAACAACAGTAAAATCCCTTGTTACCGGTCAAATACCAAGATAAACTGTTACCCTGAGACCATGGAACATGTACTTTGCTGCAGTGATTTCCAACTAAGAGATACCCGGAACAACTGAGGAGAGTTATGATCTAATGTTACATGTCCATGTGAATGTGTTGGCGTAGCAGAGAGGCACACAGATTAAACATTTTCGATGCTGATTTCTGGTCTGTTTATTGTCACAGTAAATTGTGACCTTCTAAATCCACTGTACAGGACATGCCTCAATTTCCCACCAGCTTGAATCAGATTTATTTTGAGTATTTTAAGCTAACTGGCAAGCATGCAGAGATGTTGAAATCTTTCTGAGACCAGGTTTACACTCGTGTAGGAGTTACCATTTATTGCATCTTCTGACTAAGGAGAACAAAGATGAATAGACCTACTGACCAAGCACAGTTCTGAAGTTTATCCTTCCACCAAGAGTTTTTCTATATCCCCTGCTAAGTCTACTCCAGATGATTCAACACAATGAAGATGAGAGTCAAGTGGATGAGAACAGCTAGGCTAGCCTCGTGACCTTCACAGATGCAAAATGGAAGAACATTGAGCTCCAGAAAGGCTCGGCTGAGCATGACCTTTCAGACCTCACCTTCAGATTTGCATCCATCAAAAAAGTGCAGTGTGACTATGTACCACTGTCCAGGTATTCACAAATAATATATTTGAAGGACGAAGAAACATTCCTCACCTCATTTATTATTTTTGCATATCAAGGCAATTTGTTGTGACTTCATAAGTGACATTTATAGGGAAAGGTAAAACAGCTTTCACCATCCTGAAAGTTCAAAATTAAGCATTATATTGCTGTACCTTAACACATAGTCCACTACAGTCCACATAGGTCACTTGTTTCTTCAGCTTGCCAAGTCGGGGTCTAACACTCCTAACAAAGTCTTCTATTAGTAATGCTACTATAAAAATAATAACATACCTTTGTGAGATGGATTGAGGGAGACTGTGACTCGGTTGCTCCTTTCCTTCGGAGGGATACGAACAAGAACAGCTAGATAACGTAACACAAGGACGCTGAGCCAATGAGGCACTGCACTGTACTCGCTGGACTTGAACCGAATGTTGGTGATGAACAGTGTCTCTAACAGGCTGGCCACCATCAGGGCCAAACTGATGGAGAAGAAGACACCTGCAGGGAGACAGCACCAAAAACGGTGCAGGGTTCAGTATAGTTTAAATGAAATCACGCATACATGCATGCTCACATTCTGTTTCTCAGTCTTAGCTACGACCTTGTTTAGGTTTTCAGTAACAGTGTCTCCACAGAACTCGCAAAATCCTTGAGTATATTTCCTCAGCAGAAGTCACTCCTGAGACTACACTAAGGTGTTTTCTGCACTTGGCCATCACTCACTGATGAGCGGTGTTGTCTCCCCAGTGACAGGCAGCAGGTCGTTCATGATGAGCAGGAAGACGGTGTAGCCCAGGATGAGGGTCATCTTGAAGGAGGATCTGTCCACACTCTGCAGAGGCAGCATGAAACTGAAGAGGTCCACCGTGATGAGGAAGCAGCTGGGGACCAGGAGGTTCACCACATAGAGGACTGGTCTCCGTCTTAGAATGATCTTGGGAAGATACACAGATTCAAACCTTTGAGATTTTAACTAGAGTGTGGGGATAAATCAGTCTTCTTTTTCTGGATTAAAATTGTGTTATCCTGCAGAATCTAATATTTTAGAGCTCTCTCTGCTGTGTATCTTACATTTTTACGTTAATAAATCACCACTGTCCAAATTCTGAAATATTAGTATAACTACTGTGTAAAGGGCTTTTGCCAGAAAGGTCACATTGCATTTGACAACCCTGGGACTGGTAAGTTGTGGGAAAGACAGCTTTAGTGTTATTTTATTATTGATTTCATAAGCTTCACCTTTATTTATTTTCACCAAGCAATTTCAGATGTAAAGACACTTCATCTAAACTAAAATTCCAGTTCTGGGCTTCACTACTTCATCTGATGAAGCCAATCATGATATCATTTGGAAATACACAGGATACACATTCACTGCCCTCGCTGCTCAGTTTTTAGGCCATCACACGGACTGCAGACTTGATTTCTCACACTTTGTGGGGTTTTACTTGAATTAATTGAAGCTTTTTAATGCATGAAGACCCCACACCTTTTTTTTATCAGGGTCCCTTTTTGAGAAGTGACAGTGTGCATAGTCAGGAGGTTTTTTTTCCTTTTCGTTTCCATTTAAAAAAACAAACAAAAACCCCCCCCAAAAAAGATCATGTCCCTTCAGTGCACTTTCACAAAGAAGGTGAGTGGATACTAAATAATATATTTAGTAATATTTTACCTTTTTAGCTTCTGCAAAAAGCTGCCGTCATGGTACAAAGAAAGTACACCCTCTGTCAATTTGTTGTACATATGAGGACATAATAAAAATAACCTGGTCCTTAGCAGGTCTTAATATTAGGTAAATATAACCTCAGGTGAACTACAAAACATGACATATTACGCTCTGTCATTATTAATTTAACAAAAATTAAGCCAAAATGCAGAAGCAGTGTGTGAAAAGCTAGGTACAGCCTTACAGCTTCCATAGGAATTAAGAGGGTAAGTAGAGCCAGATGCTGCTAATCAAATGCATTTGATTAACTGATCATCAGCAAGTGTGAGCACCTCTATAAAAACAAAGGTTTTGGCAGTTTGCTGCTCTGGAGCGTTCAGGTGTGTGTTAACACAGTGCCAAGGAGGAAAGGCAGTGATCTTAAAGAAACAGTTGCTGCTGCCCATCAATCAGGGAAGGTTTATAAATCCATTTCCTTTTTGAAGTCCATCATTCTACAGTAAGAAAGATTATTCACAAGTGGAAAACATTCAAGACAGCTACCAGTCTTCTCAGTAGTGGACTTCCCAGCAAATTCACCCCAAGGTCAGACTGTGCAATGCAGGGAAATCAGAGGAATTGCAAAAACCCCAGAGATGTGCATCTCAGACTCTACAGGCCTCAGTCAGCATGTTAAATGTTAAAGCTCATGACAGCACAATTAGAAAAAGACTGAACAAGGATGGTTTGTTTGGGAGGGTTGCCAGGAAGAAGCCTCTTCTCTCTAAAAAGAACATGGCAGCATGGTTTAGATTTGCGAAATTGCATCTGAACAAAACAAAAGACTTGTGGAACAATGTTTTTTGGACAGACGAGACCAAAGTGGAGATGTTTGGCCATAATGTACAGCACGACCAAATCAAACACAGCAGATCAGCACAAACACCTCAGATCAACTGTCAAGGTTGATCTTTTGGTTTCGTTTTTGTTAAATAAATAATGACACAGTGCAATATGTCATGTAAATTGTTGTTCACTCCATATTTATTTACCTAATTTTAAGACCTGGTAAGGACTAGATAACCTTTTATTTATTTGTCCTGATATGTAAAATGTTAGAATTGACAGAGGATGCACCGTGAATGTATATTATCCGTAAATATTATTTCCAAAAAGGTGGTCTACATGATGTCAGCCTTCCCTGCATCACTACTACCACCAGAAAGTGCAGGGCGGTAATCACCAAGGGTGACTACGGACTAATTCATTTTATTCTCATTAACATATTTATCTCCACTAAAATAGGGATATCGTTGGGTGTGATAAATGTGTTTTAATCAAGCACTGAGACAGCTGATCAAGTCAGAGGCCCTCCCACAAATCCACATCATACTTGTAATCAAGTTTTAAATAAATGTACAGTAAAGACTTGATGTTTGAATGTTCAATGATGCAACACACAAAGGAAGTTTTTTCACAGATGAAAAAAACACTGTTAAATTTAAGTTTCATTGATGCCTCACTCCACGCACCAATTGCAGTTGATTTTTACTTTTGCTTTCATTTTCATTCTCAGTGTATGATAATGATTGGTTTATACAGACTTTTTTTACAGCTAGCCAATAGAAACTATATGATATGATCAGCTTTAGGAATTCAAAAAAGTCATCAGAGGAATATAAAATTAAAACAGTGCTTACATAGTATGTGATCTCAGAGTAGCTTCCTACGTCTAATGCCAGAGTGGAATGAGCTATATTGATATCTGTGAGCTCCCACTCCCCATTGGTCTGCAGCACATCTCTGGACTCCTGCAGGATCTCTTCAGATGGGGTGCTTTGAATCATCCTTATGTCTGTAGCTGGGGTAGCATTTTAAACATTTTGTGTTAAAATCAGAATATGGATGATAAAATAGGAATATTTGTACAGGAAAAAAAAAACTTGTTAAATGGTCTGAATATGTTCACACAGTTTGAAGATCAGACTTTTTTGAGAAATATTTTTTTAATTTCAGGCAGCCTTACCAAAGTGTAGATATGATCCAAAGGTCAGCGAGCAGTTTTGGATATCAAAGGGGAAAGTGTAGATTCCTAATTGGCAAGAACTGACCACTCTGATGGTCTTGTCATCGAATACATGACCTGTGTTGTTCAAGTACACATAGGGAGTTTTGGTAGAGCTGACCTCCTCCAGGCTGGAATAGAATAGAATACAATAACAAAACATTTTTATCAATAAATAATAACAATAATTAAAATAACATTTTAGTACCAAAGAAATACAAGATGACATGACAAGTGTTGCAAAAGTGGAGAGTTGAAATAAAATGTTGCAGTGTGTCCAGTAAATGATGCAGAGGGTGGTCAGGATTATCCACGATGGATAACTCCTCTCCATCACAGCTTTAAGTGTGTCCAGTTTGCAGCCAATCACAGAGCCAGCCTTCCTGATCAGTTTATTCAGCTGCTGCTCCCCCAGCAGACCACAGCAAAGTGCAATGCGCCCGTCACAACTAACAACTAACTCACACTTTTAGGGTTTTAATTAAAAGTTCATTTCTTTGATTTGCTTTATAAAATGCTTTAAACGTACAACTCTGCGATGGTAATGTCTGGGACCCAAAGGTTTTCCCGAGGGACAGAGACTCTTTCAGCTCCACATTCCTTCTCATCCCAGCTCAGTCCCTCAATATCCCACTCCTAGATTAAACAGAACAAAACCAAAAGTGATATATAATGCTGAAATTAACGGAGTCACTACTGTAATAGAGGAAAAAAAGAGGCAAATCATATCAAGTGGCGATTTCAGTGAATAAGAAAATGATGATAAATGTTGCAGGTATATTATGCACTTAGGCAAATTCTTCATTATTTATTAGTTCATTAGAAACATCTGCAGATTTCTCACTTTGATCCATTGTTATTAAAAAAGACAATCACTCTGAATGTGCTTATTGTGCTAAAAATACAACTATACTATAAATACTGGTCTTCTTCTAAGTGCTTTTGAAAACATACCAGGACCTGCCATAAGACTGTAGCCAGGGTTTGGAATTTTTCATCCTACAGGCGAGACACATTTAAAAGTCATAAGAATTATGAATCCCAAAGAGATGACTGTTAATAATTTGTGTGTAATCTGCGTAGACTCACCACTCCTAGAATTCCCACCACAGTGATACTGATGGTTATGTTAATTGGATCCGAAAAAGTTTTGACAGGACGCACCAGTTTTTTAGGGAACAAATGTTTCTCGAGCTCATCAAACAGGGCGACGGGAGTTGGGCTGGTGCAGTTCAGAGCTGCCACAGAGCCTGAGTTCAACAAGAGAAAGAGCAGGCAAAACTCAAAACATATCAGAAGTGTGTGTTAATGAAAATATTCAGCCCCAATTCGCTTATTTTTATTGGTATTGCAGATTTATTTATTTTACTGCTGCGTAAAATATGAGTGCAGAATGGATATGGTTACAGGATTAAAAATCTTGAGATCACAAGTTTGTTAACTTGTTTTTTTGCTGTGATGAAAAACTTATTATACTGAAAATGTGAAGAAAAGAAAAACACATCCTATATTAAGATAGATATAACTGATTCTGTCTAAATGAAGGCAATACTTTTTTAAAATCTACTTCACTTTAGTTTCTAGTTTGGCATTTTTTTGACAGCAAATCTTACGACAGCTTTAAATAAAACGTCCATGCAGTGGCAGTTATGTGTAAAATGTTACGACTATACATGAAGTAAGTGAAGAGATTTCTTTTAAATCCCAACTTGCAGTTTTTTTTCTTTCAACGGATCGTCTTTGCTTTCTTCATTGATAAGTAAAATGTCTTCTTGCCTTACCGTGAAGCAGCATGAAACAGATGACGACGAACTCAGCAGCCTTCATCTCCACCATTTTCTGCCTCAGGTGAACCTTTGTTTAGCCTTTATTAACATGAAAAGGGTCTGACGGTATAAATTAAAATAGGTTAAGTGCCATCATATGCAAATAAAACAGTGTGAATGTGCAAGTGAATCCTGTAACCACCTTCAGAGACTAATATTGACTTTTACAGTGTGATGCATACACCACGATTTGATCTACACATCCGCACATTATACGAGTGTTTGGATTTAAAACAGGTTTTGAAATCATCTTCACTTGGATTTGTTTTGTATGAGTCAAACACTTGTATTCGTGACATCTTCAGCCAAAGCAAACAACATCATGACTGTTATGACAGTTTCTTTATAACAGGCTCTTTTGCTTTCAGTTTTTAATAACATAAAAAAGCTACACAGCTATGTTTTGTGGTGTGATATTGAGAGAACAATAGAGGATGTAAAGGGCCTAGGGTTTTTTTTTTTTGTGCTTTCTTTTGGAAAATTCCCATCCCCAAGTAAATAACTTTCATAAAGTCTCTAGGGATCAAATAATAATTTGTGTGAAGCCTGCCATAAGGTTTGAAAGTGATAAACCAGTATATTTCTAATTTAGATTTTGACCTGATTATTGGCAACAGAAGAAAAGGTAAGGTAACCAAAGTGATTACAATTTCTCCTGAGAAAGAATACGAATGTCTGTCTTAAGTTTAATAAGTAGTAATTACTGAATACTCACTGGATACATGAACATTTTGACCTGCTTGTGGCACAAGACAGAAAATCAGAAAATTATCAAAGTCTTTATGATGCACCACAAACCACAAACTTATGTGCAAATTTTAATGGTGATCCATTCAACAGAAAGATTTCAGTCTGGACCAAAGCAGTAACCTACCAGAACTGGAGCCACATTTCACCATCAGCACTATTTATATCTGCAAAAGCCTACTGTGTGTGTCTTGAGCTATGAGCTTTCAAAAAAGAACAAAATAAGCACATGGTCCCTCGGCACAGTTACTTAAACATATTTATTATTGGATCTTTTAGCTATTAGTTAAAATGTGTTATGTAATTTTAATGTAATGTGTGGGCCACCCACACATTACACCTACAGGAGCTGCTCAGCCATGGAAACCCATGCCATGAAGTTCCCAGCACACAATTTCTGTGCTGGTGTTAATGCCAGAGGAGGTTTGGGACTCTGCAGTTTTTGAGTCAGCAGCGTTGCATTATGCATCTCAGCACTCGGCGACCTCCCTCTGTAACTTTATGGGGTTTGCCACAGTTGATCGTAGAATATCTAGGAGGCAAGAAATTTCACTAACTGACTTTTTGTAAAGGTGGCATCCTATTACAGTAACACACTCAAATTCAGTTAAAAGGATCCATTCTTTCACAAGTGTTTGTAAAGGCAGACTGCATGGCTAGGTGCTTGATTTTGTGGCAATGGGACTGAAAGCACCTAAATTCAAAGATTAAGAGGTGTGGCCCAATACTTTTGTCCATATAGTGTATATAAATCTGGCTGCTGTATAAAGGACAGAAGAAAAGACATTAGTGTTCACTTTAGTTATTAGTTTACTATTTTCAGACAACATATATTAAGTTAACTTTAAAAAAAACTTGATGACTGGTAGGTAATTAAAAGAGGTTACAGGTTTACAGAATTAATAGTAAATAGCAAACATGGAATGGGATGGCTTGGCATTTATATAGCACTCTTCTAATCTTACTGACCACTCAAAGCACTTTAGATTACAAGCCACATTTAACCATACATTCATACACTTTAAGCACTATGATCTATCTCACATCCGCAGCCAGTTTAGAGTCACCATTTAACCTAACTTGCATGTATTTGGACTGTGGGAGGAAGCTGGAGTACCTGCAAACTCCACACAGACAGGACCTTCTTGCTGTGAGGGGCCAGTGCTATAAAAGTCTGTGCAGATGATGGTGATGATGACCACTCTTTGTCCTAAAACCACTGTACTGTATTTACTTATTGGTCTGTTCACCAGGATGTTATACCTATTTCAAAACTACATGCACATGGTATTTCCCTGCAAAATAGACACACACACACACACACACACACACACACACACACACACACACACAAACATTACAGGAAAAAAAATCCAGAGGCTTTGTTTTGCCTTCAAGCTATACAAAATGATTTTCTAATTATTTATACATAGACATCAATTGTTAGTTAAAAGATCCCAACTCTGGTTCACATCCATATCCAGTTAGGACTGACTGATCCAGATGCACCACATTGTGATAATAACCAGGGCGTAGCAGCTGATAAGCAGCAGATAGATACGGAAAAGGAGGAAGTCAAGGACATATCCTACGTGGCACCACTGGTCCAACAGCTGGCTCTCCTTCTGCAGAGAGATGAGGTGGGTACGAAGTTCTCCCAGGTATTGACAGATCTGTTGCAGTTCAGGCAGAGCAGATGTACCTGGTAGATTAAACAAAAGTTAAATAAGGAGCAGTACACAAACTACAGTGCTGTGAAAAAGTATTTGCTGATTTCTTATTTTTTTTGGATATTTGTCACATTTAAATGTTTCAGATCATCAAACAAATTTTAATATTAGACAAAGATAACCTGAGTAAATACAAAATACAGTTTTTAATTGATTGACTTAATTTATTAAAGGAAAAAAAAGATATCTAAACCTGCCTGGCCCTATGTGAAAAAGTAATTGCATCCCTTGTTAAATCATGAATTAACTGGGATTAACCACATTTTTTAGAAAGCTGAGTTGGATTTTACCAGCCACACCCACGCCTGATCACTGCCAGACCTGCTGAATCAAGAAATCACTTAAACAGAACCTGTCTGACAAAGTGAAGTAGGCTAAAAGGTCTTAAAAAGTAACACATCATGCCACGATCTAAACAAATAGCTGAGAAACAAAGTCATTGACATTGATCAGTCTGGAAAGGGTTATAAAGCCATTTCTAAGGCTTTGGGACTCCAGTGAACCACGGTGAGAGCCATTATCCACAAATGGAGAAAACTTGGAACAGTGGTGAACCTTCCCAGGAGTGGCCGGCCTACCAAAATTACTCCAAGAGCGCATTGACAACTCATCCAGGATTTTCTGCTCTCTACCAGAAAATCCTGAAGGAGAATGTCTGGTCATCAGTTTATTCCCTGAAGCTCAAGAGCATTTGGGATATGCAGCGGACAATGATCCAAAACACACCAGCAAGTCCACCTCTGAATGGCTCAAAAAAACCAAAATGAAGGTTTTGTA
>VUQI01057782.1:0-32070 GCA_015106735.1 Paratilapia polleni
AATAGTAGAGAGCAGAGGGAGACAGGACAAAAGACACACTATGGGAGAGAGACAGGGTTAATAATAGCTAATGATTAAATGCAAGTGGTGTATAAACACATAGAGAGTGAAAGGAAGTGAGGAAGAGGAAGTGCTCAGTGCATCATGGGAAGCCCCCAGCAGCCTAAGCCTATTGCAGCTTAACTAAGGGATGGTTCAGGGTCACCTGTGGAGGAATTACATCCTTAAACTTAGTTACAGCACTTTCAGAAAGACATCTACTGTAATAAAATTTATTCCCCACTGCAGTGCAATCCATTATTGTAAATTCAAAAGTCACTAAGAAATGATCAGATAAAAGAGGGTTTTCAGGGAATACAGTTAAATGTTCAGTCTCTATGCCATATGTCAGGACAAGATCCAGAGTGTGATTAAGGCGGTGGGTGGGCTCATTTACAATTTGAGAGAAGCCAATCAAGTCCAATAATAAATTAAATGCAGTATTGAGGCTGTCGTTTTTGGCATCTACATGAATGTTAAAATCACCCACTATAATTATTTTATCTGAACTGAGCACTAAATCAGATAAAAAGTCTGAGCTTTGAAACAATATCAGCATGCATCAGTTTCATGTGTCCATTTTGCTGACTCATTCATTTCCATGGTCAGACCACATCCTTTAAGCTCAACGTGTAAAGCTGTGCACCCCGGTGGCTTTCAGTGCATTCAACATCTGATCAAAGAGAGATAAGAAGAAATGTTCTGCCTGAGGGCTTTTCAGTGTTTGCTTCTTTTCATCCAGTCAGGTGACTAATGTTTTCTATTGTACATTCATTTACTTACTGATAATTTGCTCCTTCATGTAAACATGCGGAATGCAAAGTGACATTACTGATTTCTTTCGGTATTACAAAGCAGTTGGTGTAGGGAGTTCCTTTGTTTAGCTTAGCTGCTCTTAACTTGACCATCTGCTGATTTTGTTACATGACTGGATATTTTCTTTTTGTTTTAGGCCATGGTTCTGAGATTATTGAAGGGAAAGAGGTCAGGCCACACTCACTGCCTTACATGGCTCTGCTGGAGGGTAATACACCAATCTGTGGAGGAGTACTAATCAACTGCACTTTACTAAATAGAAATCTAAAACATGCATTTCTGAAACACTGAAAATTTGAAATATGCAGTACTAACTTTTAAGGAATCATGTGAAAGATACTGCATAGTGTAGTGGATTACATGTTTGCGTAATAAGCTAAAGATCCCAGTCCCAATTCCAGGAGGAGACAAAAATCCACATCAGGAAGGGCATCTGCTTTAAAAATCTGCCAAATCAAACATTTGGAGCTACCTGGTATGGCAACCCCTTATGAATTAGGGAGCAGCCGAAAGTAACTTTTTTATGTGAAAGATTTTGCATGATAGTTGTTTAAAATCTCATACTAGTCAGCAATGTTTTTTCTCTATAGTCCTCCAATTAGCATTACTTATAGAAACTGCAAATAAGCAGATAGTCACTCACTTCAAGAAACCATAAGCCCTTGAGCCTTGAAACGTGTATCTGAACTTAAACTTACATTTGCACAGCAGATTTTAATGAGAAGCATGCATTAAACTTCTCTATTATGAGGTCTGTATAAATTTAATTATGTTGTTTTATATCAGTACACACCCAATAAATCAAATTTACACTTTTAGTAGCTACCACACAGTCATATCAGCACTGTTACAGCATAAAATTGCCATTCAACACTTATTCAGTTACCACTGAAGTCATAACACTTCTTTATACAGAAAAAAATACTGTGCAAGTCTGAGTGTAAAACATGCCACTTTCTGACCTCACTGATATCACATGATAGTTCAAATATAAAAAGGGAAGCAAATCTTCATTGTTTCTTTGCTTGACACTCTCTTCCTCTGTAAACCTGTTCCATAACTGAGTTGTAACTTAGCACTACACTGTGTTTTTGTTCTTATAGCATTAAGAAAGTGTTGACGGGGGTGCACTCCATCAAAGGAGATTTAAAAACAAAAAAAGATTCCAGGCAGGTCCGAAAGGTGAAAAGAAGTTTTCCTCATCCCTGCTACAATAACACAGACAAGGTCAACGACCTCATGTTGCTCAAGGTAAGGTGACTCTAAAATCATGGATGGAGGAATGGGAGAGTGGTTCAAGATGACTGATGATATTTGAAGCAATTTCTATGAAATTTGTGTTTGCTTACATTACATATTACATGTCTATAAAGCAGAGAAAATATTTAGTCCAAATTACCACTAAGAATCTGCAGACTCTTCATTTGTTCTTTCAAATATTTGTGCTTGGAAACGTGAAAACAAAGATATTTTCTACTTTCTGATAAAGCCAGAGACAGAAATAAAAAAACGCATCATGCATTCTCCTTTTTTTTTCATTGTTTGTACTACAGCTCTTTCAAAATGTCATCTTTTTAGAGTAGCTACTAAATCTACTAAATACATTCTATGGCATCAAAAAATTCTATTTCAGTCCTTTTGGTTTTAGAGTTCGAATTAAAGACCTTAGATGCCTAAGAGACATAATATTTTCTTCCTCCTCTTTAGGCAGGCTGTAGATCTTAAAAAGTTTTCCTGCAAAAGACAGTTACAGTCATGTCAACACAGAGAACATTCTCTTGTGAAAAAAATAACATAATGAAGCTCTTACTCAGAGCACACTGCAAAAGACAAATGCTAAGACCCTATACAGAAAAAATGCAAAAAAACCACAACAGTACACAAGTGTATTCCATTAAAAGGACCCTTATTAGTTAGTTAGCACCGACATTTTATCTTAAATGCTGTTGCTCCTTCATTCTTGTCAGCTGACCACAGCCAATTAGCCTCTGCAATATTTTCTCCCCACTTTAAATTCTTTAAAATTTTGTTGTTGCACAAATGGTCAGCTTAGCCCTCTAAATACATCTCAACATGAGGGGTAGCCCTCAAAGATTTTTTTCAAGTAAATAAACATCTTTGCTTTTATGCCCTGGGCCTCACTGTGGCACTGACACTGAGTTTTCATACTACATCACTAGGTGGTGCTCTCTGCTGTATGGTGTGAGCACTGTGTAGCTTCAACCCAGTTCACAGCACTACTGGTGAAACTAGAAAATGAATCCTTTCCACGTTGTTAGCAAGTGGATAAATTGATGATTTTTTTTTTTTTTTATTATCTTGATCACCACTGACTGCTGTGACAACAATAATAACTGAACATTTACAGCACTTTGGTAAAAATGACACACATCAATTCCTTTTATTGTTATTGCACAGAGTAGTACAACACTGGACTTCTCTGAGAAATCAGAAATTGATCAAGCACAACATCCAACCACTAAAACTAATTTTTCTGTTCAGGAATGCAAGTAAATAACTAATTTGACATCTTAATCAAAAAATAATAATGTGCTTTACCATTTTTTTCTGCCTTTTTGTAAAACAGTAAATTCGAACATCCATGGACAGCAACAATAATTATATTTTAGCATTAAAAATATCATTGTTATTAAAGAGCTTGCACATACCGGTGGATTAACCATTACAGAAACATAAAAACTGATTTTGGTAATTACCAATGCTGTTAGTTTAAGGTAGTAGCTGTGACATAAACTTTACATTGGGTGGTAGTCTAATAAATTTGTTAAGCACTGTCTATTGGGTCTTCATTGTGCTTATGAAAATCTATCAAGAATTCTTTTGTTTTGGTGGAGTTCAGGGAAAGTTTGTTCTCAGTGCACTGTGCTGTCAATCTTTGGATTTCATCATTATAGGCTTTATTATCTTCTCCTGAAATGAGTCCAATCACAGTCGTGTCATCCACGAACTTGGTTCACAACGATGGTGCTGGTAGAATGGAAGGGGATACCGTTGTGGGTGTACTGTGCATATAAAAGGGGAATCAGCAGACAACCTTGCGGGACGCTAGTGTCGAGTGTGAGGGTGGACGAATGATAGGCGCCTAATCTAACAGAAACTTAGTCAGAAAGTCTTTGATCTGTGAAAGTCCTAAGCCAATAGGTTTGGCTACCAGTCTGTCCGGAATGACTGTCTTGAAAGCTGAACTGAAGTCTACGAAGAGCACCCCCACATAGCTCCGCTGTTGCTCAAGATGTGTAAGGCAGTGGAGATGGCATCTTCTGCAGACCTGTTTGCTCTGTAGGCATACTGGTGCGGATCAGTGGTGACTGGGAGGCTGGCAATGATGTGTCATAGGACCAGTTGTTCGAAGTTCTTCATAACGGCTGTCACTGAAAGGTAGTCGTTGAGATAGCTGATGGAAGGTTTCTTTGGCAGTGGAATGATCTCGACACACTTCAAACAGGATGGGATGGTGGACTTCAACAGGGACAGGTTGAGGTCTTTGTGAAGACCTCCGAAAGCTGATCCGCACATTCTTTCAGCACCGGTTCTGTCACTCCATCAAGAAAGGCCTGTAGCCTTTCTTGGGTTGACCGCTCTAAGCACGTACCTTACATCATGCTCTTGCACTCTGAAGGAGTGGCTATGGGGGTTGGTGTGGTTGTCTCGGGACTGCTGGGGCCTATCTGTGGAGGCCTGGACATGACTGTTTCTGGTGTTTCCACCTCAAAATATGCAGAGAAATAATTTAGTTCCTCTACCCACAAGTCATCCACATCAGAAGCCATACACTGATCTTGTGGTTGGTGATGTACTGAATGCCTTGCCATACTCGCCGTGGGTCACAGTTCATGAAGTGGTCCTCAAGCTTTCTTTCGTAGGCCACTTTAGCCTTTCGGATGGCGCTTTTTAGGTTTGCTCTAGCCTTGCTCTAAAAGGCTTTGTTGCCAGACCTGAATGGTGTGTTTCAGTGCTTCTGACCTCCAATTTAATTTCCAAGGCTTCTGATTGAGGTACACGTGGACATGATTGCAGACAGTGATGTTGTTTGACACAGTAGAGTATGATTCAATTTATTAAAAATCGTAGAAGAGTATGGATGTCAAGAAATTTTACTAAAGAGTAAAAGTCAAGGGAACTGACTAAAAGCCATATGGTTTATCATCTGGGCACCCTGAACACCTGTAAAAACATTTTTTGAGATACTTCACTGTGAACCAAACCGGTGGACCACTTTACTTTTCGTCTCATAGAGCTGTGCGTCTAGCATGGTTAAAAGAAAAACTGCTTGACAACCTAAAACACAAGTCTGTGTAGGAAATTAAAATTAAAAACAAAGGAGATCAAAACTACTTACCTTGGCACCTGTCCTGTTCCCTCATAAACTTGAAGGGGAAAAAATTACCACACCCATGAAATTCCATCATGTCCTTTATTTGAGCTCTAAGTGAATTATCACTGACCAGCCACCTGTCTGTGTGTTTACTCTGTTTCCATGGTCACCCACAAAAGCTCGCAGGCCCACCTCGGTGCAGGCGAAACTATCAAAGCTCACCACACCCATATTAACTTATCTTGTCGAAGTCTTTGGCATGTTTAAATAGCCCTATCTACCATGGTGATCACTATCTATCTCTGTTACACACACATGCACATGAGAGTAAATGTAAATACCTGGACTTGCATCACCTGTGCGTGTTGGATGAGCTGCCCACCTTGCCTCACCTTTCCCTCACCTATGACGCAACACCACACACACAGAGTGAAACCTTGTTTTATAAAGGAAATTGGAAGCTCTTATATCCCAGCAGGTGAGTCAGAAATAGGGAGTGAGTCAGGAGATATAGGTACCCGTTTTGTCATATTTTTTCTACTTTTTTCTCTGTATTTCTTCCCAGTACTTCAGTTTTTTTTTTTGGTTAGTTTTAATTTGTTTTGGGTTTTTTTTTTTAAAGATAGAAATTCTTTGGGCTTCTAACCCTACAGTTTTGATAGATGGAACTTTTAACTGAGTACATGTTTGCCATGACTGTTAATTTAAAGTACAACTTAAAAAGTGTTGAGGAAAAGAGCACTTACAGCAGACACAAATTATTCTACAACTGCTTGTAGCATGTAGTGTCCATAAATCTATTTTGCATCACATCCAAGCTGAAAAATCTCAATTTCAGTTAAATTCAAATTCATGTATTCATAATATTCGGAGAGAGGGCTTTACTGAGACCAAGAGCTGTAATTTTGTCTCAAAAGACAACATTAAAAATATTCATTTTAAAGGATTTTTTTTTTTTTTTGGCTTATTTCAGATATTTTATATTTATGTCAAAATGGTTAGTTGTTAGACTAACTGGGTAGTTGGTTACACCTACAGTATGTGCTGAAACCAAAATGATTAGTTTTACCATATAAGTGTAACACAAACAATGTTAACTGAAGCTACTGAAAACTACCAGAATGAAGCAATGGTAAAAGTTCTTTAAAGTTCTAATGTGGATTATATGGGATGAGATAAAAGCTGCAAATTTTAATAAAAAAATGTTTATACTGTTTTACACAAAATGGAAACTAACTTTGTCCTGGGTTCTTGTTGTGTATTTGTGGTGTTTTGGTCCCTGTTTTGAGTTTATGAATATTCTTTTTTGTGTTTATAGTTTTTAGTATAATTTTTGTTTCCTGTTTTGGTTTTTCCATTTGGACTTTGTATTTTGTTGAATTTTTGTAACAGATACCAAAGACTCATTTTTTGTTGTTCAAACCTGCCTATGAGTTCTGTATTTAGGTCCTCTCACCTGTTCATCTATGACACTTCAACTTTCCTAAAATTAAAACATGTTATTTAGATGATACCAACTAATGTTTTGTCAAAAAATAAGATAATATTTTGCTATGATGGTTGGGGTTTTTTGTTTGTTTGTTTTGTTTGTTTGTTTTTTACAGTAATTCACCCAGTCAGTAGTCTGTATACCCTAATTATAATGAGAATGCAACATGTGATAATGCAGATGTCAGACTCACCAAACTCACTACCTAGGGCAAAGCCTGTGTGCTGTCTGATTACTGATTATTCATTTCACAACTGCACAAATTACAGTAATAATTTTACGGATGGGCAGTTGAGCTCAAATGGCAAGCAGAGTTCAAAAGGTGGGTGTGGTCTGACTCATGAGTACTGAGTAAAGGGCACCCTGAGTAGGGAGGCCAGCACATTGGCCTCTCTACACACCTGTTCCTCATTCATTTTAAGTTTTAATGCTTTTATGACTCCCTACATGAAGTGCCTTTATGTGATGCATAAACAAATAACATTTACCCGCCATGATGGCACTGGTATCGTTTTCACTTTGTTAGTCTGTCTTTGTGTGTTCATGTCATCATGGAAAAATGCCTTCCTGGAGGAAACGCCTACTTTAGTGATAACTACCATGAAAGGGGGTGTGAATGCTAGGGGTTTTTATACTATATAGCCATTTTCACACATGCTCTGTAGCCCTGAACTTTTCTAGACATTACCCAACAGAGCTGCATGTGAGAATGCAAATGTTCCACTTACTAAACAGTCTCTATCCTGCCAGGTAGCTAGTGCAAAGTCGATGTTGAAAGGCGATGTTTGATTACAGATTACATCAGATCTGTCTGTCTGTGGACAGATTTTGTCAACACAGTAGCATAAAAAAAAAAAAACTACAAAATGTAGTTCCAAAACTTTACTTGTGTGCAGTTGATATCTAAATGATCACCAAATTTTAAGATTGGTGTGGTCCAAGAACTTAATGGTGTGGCAGCTGGTGGGATCCAAGCCTCAAAATTAATGCCACAAATCATTTTCATTTATCAATTAAATTCTAAAACATGTAATAAACCATTTAAGGCAATCCCAGGTTTTTTTTTCTCCAATGTACATTTGCACACAGGTTGTAGAAGCAACATGGAAAACTTGCCACAGTACACATGGATTTAGTCCGTCTCAGTATCTCCTATCTCTGTCCTCCCAGACTGATGTCATGATGATAACATCAGTGGAAGAAAATCTTTAGGGCTGGCTATATGCTTGGGGTTAACTGTACAGTGAATTTTGGACCACTGTGGTGCCTCCCTTGAAATGCAGAAAATCTGAACACCTAAAGTACCTGTGTTTAGTAACACCTGCAAGCTCTTAGACAGAAATATTTCTTTGCTATCACTCCCTCACCAGGAACTGGGTCAAGTGATACAAGACTTGTACCTTCAAACCCAACACATTCTCACTCCAAATTCATGGTTTAGGTTTAAATAAAAACCCTCACAACATAAAACCTTTGCCTGAGATTTCATTGTCTATTTCAGACGGTGAAGGACTCCCACTGAGCTCTGTCAGACTACCCTGCATGTGGATGAATGCTGCTAAAGGGGTATCCACTGTGTCCTAATGTGAATTTGACCACTTGTCACTATGTGACAAGTTGGGAGTGATGATGCATTGCCAAACTACACCAAACCACCACACTACAGTGCAATTAAAAGGGCAATTAGAAAATCTCAGGGTTACTAACACTCTTTTTCAATATAAAGCTTGCAATCCAGTGATATTCTAGTTGTAGCTTTAAGTATGTGTAACATTTGTCCTTTTGACATGAATGTATCCTAATTGTGGCCAAATCTGCCTGTGAAACTGTTGCTCTGTCTTTACGCAATGCACTGTAGGCTCCTTTGTCCTGAAGCATATAATTATGTTCTCTTTTTTTGTTTTTGTGTTATGAGAGACTTTTAAGTTACCCAAGCATTCCAAAAATAGCTCAGGCTAGACGCGCCCCTATTTCTTTTTATCAGTTCACCTGTGCAACAGCACGTCCTACATTCATTCATAAGTTATCTCACTGTCGAGAACACTGCAAAGCAAATGGTCAATATGCTTGTAAGTGTAGTGGAATGAGTGTAAATTATATATACTTTGGTTAATTTATTAAAAAGACTCAAGCACTGAAATGGTAGATCTGAGCTTGTCACTAAGGCGACTTTCCAATCTCTCTTGCTTTCCTATTGCCCTCATGACTGTCTGAATACCTCAGTGATATCAGTTTTCTGAGGTCCTCTCTTATGCTTTTCCTTGTCTGCTAAATCAGTTTTTTGCTACAAGACCAGGTTGTTTGTGTAAACAAACTGCTCAGGCATTGGATGCATCAAGAGGCAGGAATGTAAGAAAAAAAACCCAGCCAGAGATAAATGAACAAATATCATTTTCACATAACACTGAGACACTTTATTGGTGATCAAAATCCATCCCTTTTCCAGAGTGAGATGAAGAGTGTTTTTTCTGACCTATAACAATAGCAGTGCAATAAATAAAATCAAAACTAGAGAACATCAAAAGGCTGAATGCTCAGCATTCACACATAAAAGACATTATAATGGTAGTCCAACATACAAACACTTATATAGTTGTTAACAATAAATAATCACACTAAATAAATTACATTCTAACAAGTTCTGGACAGTGTTTTTACACAGCGTCTAGTGAAGCCGTCTATTCACTCTACTGCTTTCTCGGGTGTTCAGAGCCGTCGTCTTTGAATTGTTTAGCAGGCTGTGGAGAGACAGAAATACAAGGTCAACAAAGGCACAGCTACAGAAATGAGTGATGTTTTAGTAGAAAACCACGCAAAGACTTAACGTTAAAACACAGTCAATGCTCTCTTAAACACTTAAAGTAAAACTCTGCAATTCCATTATTGCACTTTCTGGTAGATTTTGTTATGAGTAATATAATTATGGAGATGTATTTTTTTCTAAATGCATGTGGATTTATGTCGCAATTGAATGTTTTGGGGGGTTTTTTTTTCCTCACAAATTCTTTCTTTATTCATGCAACTGCCTGCCTACAGCCTTAGGAGTTTACAAATGTAGTAGCCCTAAGGAAAAATCTACAATGAAATCTATCATTAATAAAACTGTAAAAAAATAAATGAAGCAAACTATTACAAATTAAAATGTATTTATTATAAAAGGATAATTCTGGTTTATACGTGTTATCTTTAATTTATGAGATCGGTGGGAACACGGCAGCAACAATCAAAGTCAAAAATAAAGGGTGATAAAAAATGGATTTTTTGCTTCAATTCCAAATGAAGAGGGCTAAATAATCTGGACAGATTGGTCTCCCTTTCAACTACTTTCTCATTGTCCATTAACACTTTTTTTTTGTCACTGTTCCATCATACTTCATTGTAGCAATGTTGCAGAGGTCCCATATTTCAGCATTTCCTAACCAATAAAGCTTAATGTGAGTTTATATTACCATTCCAGGAAGAAGAAAAAAGCTACAATAGCAGATACAGATTTGAAGGACATAAAAAGTCTTTCTTGTTTTTCCTCAGGTAGACATGAGTATGAGGAGGATAGCGCCTCCTCATACTCATAAGCTAAAATGTTATTTCCAAACATGTGAAGTCATCATGCGTGTATGCACGTATTGCTCAGTGAGATCTGACCACATGTAAGTGGAGTAATTAGGCTCTTACAGGTCATCACGTGCAAAGTCAGTGTGTAGGTACTGTTATTGTTTAGGACACACAGGTGAATGTGTACAGTCAAGCGTGTGGTTTCTCTTTACGCTGGTATTCACTTCATTGATGGAACAGGTGGAGACACCCCTAACTAATCCCGACTAATTCCTCTAGTGGGGATTCCTCTAGCTCTGCATGATGCATCTCGCTGTATTCAATAACAACAACAGGCGTACGGGCTCTCGTGTCACTCTGTGAGCCCACTCCTTCCTGTTTGACTTTAGAGTCATGTGAGGAGTGGCTAGACACCTTCCTCCAAGGAGTTAAGCAAGACTATTGGGGAAAAATACATCACCAAAATATACACCACCGGAAGTACAGGAAGATTACATGTGTTGCTTACAGCATCACAATGTTGCTGCATTGGCGGCATTGTTGCAGTGGCATTAATACTTTATCAGCTTGGTGAAGGTCTGGGTTTTCATTTTTATCATATATACTTTTTTAATATTGTTATTCATTCTAGGTTGAGGTTTATGTTTTGAAAACACTCTTTTAAGAGGACGACTAACTGATGCATTTACAAAATCTGTCTGAAATAACAAGTTTTGATGGGGTTATTGGAATACAAACTCCAGAAACCCCAAATTCAATAGAGCAGGAACAAGCTGCTAACAGCAGCCTACGCTCTGGCAGTCAAATATTAGTTGCTAGTTGTAGGGGGGGGGGTTTTAACCTATAATGCCTCAAAACAGTGGAGACCTTGGAAGTAAAACTGCTTTTCCAATGACTGGATGTTTTATACAGTGCAGTAAATGTTGAGTTGTAAAAAAGTGTACGTATACGTACACGTACACATATAGTGTGTACGTGTTTGTGTGCACACAAGTAGGTCAAAATCTCAGCAGCACCTACCTCATTGTAACTTGACGCCCTCACACTACAACGTCACCAGTCGGTTTCTGTAGCTTCTCCTGCTCTGACACAGTTCCAAGGTAGGACGCCAGGAAGTTTTTATGTGACCTGTAACTACAAAAGACATTAAACATGAGTGTCAAAGGCCCATAAAACTCAGATGATTGCAGTAGTCAGTTATTTTGAAAGGCAGGACAGCAGAGCCAACTACATGGCGATGATCTGATAGAAACAAATAGGGGAGATTTTGGTAGTCATTTCTATGGACTGTAGCCCATAAAGAGCATTCAGTTATTTAAGTTTACTTCCTCTCTACCTTTCCACCTGAGTAGTTATGACTAACCATGGCTGTAAGGCTTTAATTGCACTGCCTGCTTTTATTTGCACCATCTTGGACTATTGACTTTGCCCACAATTCAAATGATATCTGCAATTTGGTTACATATTGATAAGGAACTGTGATTATACAGCAAATGACTTAGCATTACGGTAAGATGGTAGTTTAAAATAAAGCATGAATAATACCAAAGTCTTTATAGCTTTTCTGATAAAACATAGTCTGAGGTGACACAGTTGATGGTGCAGTAAAAACAGGAGTGAGACACAAGAGCTGTAGAAGTCATCGAGCCAATCTTGGGAAGGTGGTGAGCAATAACTCTAATGTCTGGGTGTGTTTGGGTGTGTTAATGTACTTTTTGATGTATCAGTGTGGTCATATGCCAAGAAGTGTTTCTGGGCTGGATGTGAGAATTGTAACCTGTGTTCTGTTAGGATTCATGGGGTGTGGATGGTTTCTTCAGTAATCTTCCCTATAATACTTTAAAAGTATAAAGGAGAATAAGATAACTTTTGCACGAAACCGGTCAGAATCAGGTCTTGTCTTAATATAGTTCCAGCTTTTGTGAAAGAGCCAGTCACTCTTTCACTGACAGGCAATATATTATGATCTGAAAGTGGGGAGTTTTAATCTGTAATTGAAACTGAATGAAAGCAGAATTGTCTTTTGACAATTTTTACAACTAGGAACAACAGCAAGACTTAATTTTACTACTCCTCTTTAAATTGCACACAGGGTACTCATGCTAATTGAATAAAATACTTGTTTAACCTTGCCTATCTTTGCCCAGGAAAAGAGACTGTTAATCTCAAGAGTTAAATAAAGATTAAGATAAAAAGAAAAAAATAGAAACTATTGAGCCAGTGGGTTTATGAAGTTCTGTATAATGAGATGAGATTCCATTTTTTTCCTATATGAATTTGTCACTGTTACTATTGATTGAGGCCAAGTTAAAGGGAAGAGATTTAGCTTTCTTTTTAGATTTTATTATCAGTATTAATAATTGATAGATTCAGATATATTTTTGATTTGTCTGTAACTTTTTACTACATTATGTCACTTCCTGCTTTCTAAAAAGTGACGAATTTTACCAGTTTTCTACAAGATTCAGCTTTTGCTGCTGATTAAATAAACATTGCCAGGGATTAAAGTTTGGTTGCTGCAGCCTTGCCATCAGAAAGTGCGTCTTTGTGTGTGTTTACATGGCTGTGTGACAGTTTCAAACTCACTGAGCACAGGTCATGAGCAGTATGGCGGTACAGCTGATGACTGACAGGACCACAGCGATGACCACTAAGATCGTCTGCACCAGTTCAGTATTGTTGCTCTCACCGGGCTCATTTTTAACTGTCTCCAGAGTTTGGATCCCACAGCGCTCTCCATCATAACCCTTCATACATCTGTGGAATAAAGAGTTAACAAAACAAAGTGATCACCCACTGAGGAGACCTGATATCAGATTATCGTGCCATTTGGATGTTTGAACGACTTTTAAAGTTGTTGCAATAACTTTTAAACGTCTGAACCTGCGTATTAGTCAAAATCAGAAGATGTAGCTGTATTTCTCAAATTCTAACTCTACAATAGAGTCATGTAATTATTATTCTTGTCCACATCATTCATTCTGATGATTGTGATCCTAAACTAGATAACTGATTCAATGTAAGCCATGTGCTTGCTGCGCACTAGCCACACAGCTCATATTTACTCATGCAAAAGTACAAGAGGCTGCACTTACATACACACTGGCTCACTCAGGCCCTCTATGTGCTTGCAGTAGCCGTGAATACAGTAGCCCAGGTGAGAGGTGTTGCAGGGATCCTCAGTGGTCCTGAGAGTGGATGTGTATCCATTAGTGAAGACTCCATGCTCAGGGTTGAAAGGAGTTGTGCTTTTGCTCTTGTGTCTGTTCCTCCTCTTGCCTTTGCCTTTCTTTTTCTTCTTCTCATCTCTATTGGGATGAAAGTCTGTAGGAGGAAGGGAAGAATTTGAGGTGAGACTTTAGCAGGGGTTCAGGGTGTCATTTTAGCTTTCTAGACTTGAAAGCTCAAATTATCTTTTTCTTCAATTCAAGATGTTAAAGTCAAGATAACTTCACATTCTGCTTTAAGCTTTTTAAAAAATAATATCCTAACATGTACTCATCTTTCTTCAACAGAGATTTACTGATCACACATTTATATATTCAGTTGCAAACTTCGGACTCTTTCGTACCATGGAAGCGGACATTTTCGTCGTCTCCTCCTGAAATTGCGTCATCTATTTCCAGCTCATCGTCTTCATTGTTTGAACTCTGGAGGCCTTCCCCTGAGGCCGGTCCTGCAGTCACTCCGGCTTGGTCACCTGACTGTGTGGCCGCAGATCCCTGAGCACTTAAAGCACTGCAGACTACTGAAAATCCAACAGGACACAGAAAACGGAGTAGGATGACATCATATCTACATAGAAGTACACGTTTACTTTAAAGTTTATGTAATTTGATTCAGTTAAATGCAGTTAACACTAGCATGTCGGGGAGAACATTCTTTCAAAGCTAGAAATCAACTAAGACTAAAACCTGTTGCCATGAAGAGACAAACTTAGCCGTAATATTTGCTGATCTGCTAATCAGGAACACAACTGTATAAATCAGTCTTGGTACTCTTTTTTTTTTTCATTCTTATTTTTACCAGTAACCTCGGGTGAGTTACTTTCTTTTGAAATTATGGTCATAAATCTTTACTTCTGACTCATCATTTCAGCTTCAAATACTGAGAACAGTCTTAAACCAGTACAACCAGTCCATATCCAGAATTGTACTGCACCAGTGAATAGGATTCAGTGAAATGATGGCAAGGCATTTGAAACATGATGACCTTTCTGTGCATCTGGTGCGTCTCTTGCACAACGGCTGGTAATAATTTGGTCTCCAGAGGTGCTTCTGACACAAATTCATTTTTCTAAAACACCTGAATATCTGTCTCTCCTGCCTGACAAGTCCTCGCCTGTGGATACATGTTTCCTCTCCTTGACCCGTGCTCTGTTCTCATAGCATCCGCATTTCTCTTCTTTTCATTTCAGTCTTTTAAACTATCTGCACACACACAAACACACAAATATCATTAAGTACAAGTCCAGACTTACCGAAGCACAGGAGGCAGGTGAGAACGAGAGGGTTCATATCCCAGGAAGAGAGTGTTTTGTGTATGATACTCCCGCACTAATCTGTGTGTGTAAGTAAGTGTTGAAGTGTGTCTTTGTCCCCTGCTGATAGAGTTTGTGCTTTGCTCCCTTTACCTCCACTGGGTGCAGCTTTTATAGACCAACGCCTGCTTCTCAACTTGAAGGAAAAAAAGACGTGTGTGTGTGTGTGTGCGTGTGTGTATCTAATGACTAATCTGCCCCAGGCAATATATTTTGCACCTCATGTTCTGTTGGGGAATAAGTATTCCCCAACAGAACTCTGATGTATTCTGACTGGTTTCTCATCACCATTAGAACACAGAAAACAGCTGTTCCTGCTTCTGTAATTTTTATTACTTCCGCAGATCTCCCTTTATGTGGCCTTAATTACACCTTCGGTCCAGTAGTGATACACACAGACACACATACCAACACACTATAAAGCTATTTCAACATTAACCTGAGTGACCTAAAAAAAACGATTTTAGCCAGATTTTGCGTCCGTTTTTATAGACAAGCGGGTTAACCGAACTTAAACTGACAAAATCGTGAGTGAACCACAAAAACTGAGATACAGCAGTTATACACACACCTGTTTTTGTAATCAAGTCAAAGCTATACTTTAGTCATGGTACAAAGATGGTCAGTAAAAAAGACTGGGTCATAAAATAAGTATTTATGATTGCATGTGTCTGATAGTTGGTATCATGTACAGATATGGGTATATATTGAGAAGTAGGTCCACAAATGGCAATATGTGACACTGGGTGGCTTCTAGCAAATACACCTCACAGTTTTTGTTTTTTTTCCTGAAATATAAGTCACTTTTTTGAAGATAATCTTTTTAACTTTATGTAACATGTCAAATATTGTGTTATTTCTCTTTTTATTTAATAGTCTGTAACAATGAGCCTGGTCTGTTTTCTTATTTTCCTCTTTTATGTATGTATTGTGTTTTGTTCAACATGTTGTGTTTCTGTCTGAATTATTATGTGTGTGTTTGATTAAATGGTACCTAGTGTTACTATTTCTGTACACTGTAACTAAGAGGAGACCTTAAGGCTTGGGTGGGGAAGCTGAACGCAAGGGTGTGTTGGTTATGCTGTTGTGTCTGCAGAGAAAGGTTGTCCCATCATTCATGCTCTGCTGGAATCCAATAGAAACCTGCTAGGAATGCAGGGAATTACTCCGTCTCATTCTGTAACAATGACCTGGAGCTCCTGACACGCTTTGCTTATGATAAACAGGGAACTGAACTGTTTGAATTATGTGTACTGACATTGGGGATATGTGATATGAGTGTGTGGAAAATCTGACACAAGCCAGGAGAGAAGCACCTCATAACAGCCGCCCACTGTAAACACACTGCTGCCTAGCTAAAAGCATGCAGGATGAAAACTCAAACACAAAAATACACCTGGATCTCTTTGTGCATCTTCACAAAACCGTTACAAGCTTACTAGCTGCCACTATTAAACTTCCATTTCTCTAAAAAAGGGATCATTCTCCATATGAAGCAAACCTTAGTGTTAAATTTAAGCTTTTAATGTGTATATACCTTTTCATGGTAAATGGACTATACTTATATAGCACTTTTCTACTCAGTTTTGAGTACTCAAAGCAATTTCTACTATATGCTTCATTCACACAAGCACTTATGCATCGGGGGTAACTTGGGGTTCAGCATCTTGCCCAAGCACACCTCAACACGCAGATCAGGGGAGCTGGGGAGCGAACCACTGACCATCCAGCTAGTAGATGACCCGGTCTAACTCCTGAGCCACAGCTGCCCATTTCACCATCTACATTTCTACATTTCTAGGAGGCAAAGCAAATGCTTTTGAAAATGCTGCTTTTGTACCTGGTTTGTACTGGTTGTACTCTTGGTTACATGTTGTGTTTGGTCTTATTTGGATTAGCTTTTTAAGTTTATTGCCCTTAAGTTGAATTTTTGCATCTTTATCAGTTGATACAAATGGCAGTAATGCAAATCCAACATTCCCCTGAAAACTATAAATTATGACTCTGAAGAAAGTCAAGGGGTCAGTGTCAGTCAGCTTAATCCTCTGGGAACTATGTGCAAAATATTATGAAAGTATGGAGTTCAGAGTGTAGCTGCTGAAGTATTTGGACCTGTTGGTAGCACTGGAGAATCACCAAAATCATTAGGAGTTATCCTCTGAGTGGCATTAAATTATGTACGTATGTGATATTCCAATCTGGACCATAAATGGTGGACATTTCCATCCCAAGAGTGATGCTTCTAGCATAAATGACAGCAAACAGTACAAATACCACAGGAATTATAACACCAACCAGTCTTGAGAAGCAAAACAAATGTATACGTGGTACACGTTGGACTTGTTTGTTAAAGGACACACAAAGATGCAGCTTAGTGGGGCTTCCCCTATTGCATTACTCACTGCATAAGCAATAATAAATAATAGCACAGTGCAGGGATTAGAGCAGTACTTCCTGAATTTCGGATATCTTTATCCACAGGTTTTATGTTTAGAACAAGAGTGGGTGTGTTTGTGGGTCTTTGTGTGTGTAAGCGCATGCTAATGTGTTTTTAAGTATGTCTTAACAGAGCAGTGTCTGCAGGTGAGTTAATGTTTACGTGTCATCATTGCTGTTCATTAGCATACAGAACATATAAAGAGGATTCAGTGAGGTGTTAAAATGGATCATTGACTCTTGCTGAAGCAGTAATCAGGGCACAGAGTGTAAAAACCAAGCTATTGGTTAACTTGACGCCTGACACTGCACTCAGTAGGTCAGATGGTGACCACACACATGCATATTTATTTGGATTTAATAAGGGTAGTGTGGATGTGCAGAGCAAATGTAACAGTTTGTCACATTTTTATTAGACCTTGCTCTTCACAAATCAAAAAAATAAATACCAAAAGTAAAGCTGTCTGGAGATGGAGCTCTCAGTAGAGTTTTATTAGAAGGACCGATGCACTTGCCATCTGTTTTGGTTTTTTTTTATTATTCTGCAGAAACTTTCTGTGCTAAACTCTTATGAGGAAGTAGAAGTGCAACAGTCAGTACCACGAAAAAAGCACAGCAAAGGCACTGATTTTCACAGGTTCTTCCATCCACCAGGAGTCCAGGAGTCTGTAGATGTTGTGGTTTAGAGAAGCATGTAGGTGTTTGTACAACACTTGGAATTCATTTGTGTTGAAACATGGCTGTTTTTATAAAAAGAACAAATAATAAAGACCAAAAACTTTTCTTATGACACACTTAGATTAAGGTGTGAAAAGACACAGCTTAGCTTGCAGATCAGGTGTACTGTACCAGTAATGGCATTACTATTGGTGACAGGTCACTTGTGTTAAATGACTGGAAGCAAGAATATACACTACCAAGACCCTGGAACCCTTAATGCCCTTAATGAAAGGCAGCTCTCAAGCAATTACACCTGCTATCGTGTAAGATTAGACTTTTAATTTTTAAAATTCTCCAAACAAAATTTAAGATAATATCAAGAAACATATCGAACTTATGGAATAATTCATTTTTACTTATTCTTTACTGAGACTCAGTAAGTTAACAACTAACACAGCCTTTGTTCTAATACAGTTTCATAAAAATTTTACAACTTGTGCCCTGAATATGAAGATCAGATAACAGTAGAGTTCAGAGGTAGCATAGTAAATGGAGGGAGACAATCCGTAAATCCAAAATCAGTGTCTTTAATTTCTATTTGACTGGACATATTTTCCTGGTACGTGTGCAGATACCATTGCCCAAGCAAGAATATCACGCAAAATGTGCAGCAAAAAGTGATCTGTTAGAGGTTTATCTTCCATGTGTTTCTAAAGTATGGAGGACCAAAACAAGAAAAAAAACAAAATAAATAAAATATATATATATATTAATATATATATATATATATATATATATATATATATATATAAACAGATATTGATCACATGGAAGAAAAATGTGAAAACTGCATGAAGACTTGAGAAGAATTTGAAGACTCGCAGCTGCAGCCTTATCACATGAAGAATGACTGAAGTAATTGAAACATACACAAGTTAAAAAAATAAAATAAAATAAAAAAAATCAAGTTGTAATCATACTTTGTAACAGAGCTTCCAACACAGACAAGATTCCAGAGTATATAAACATTACTACTTTAAATGATCAGAATGAGGAAACTTTCACACTACACAAAGTTTCAACTGTTAAAGTGCAAAACTTTACACTCAGTGATCAGTTTAAAGTAACATCATAATAATAATAGTAATAGTGGCCATTTTTAATAATTATACTTACAAAAATGCAAAAGACAACAATAAATAAAAGCTAAAGCAGGCAGATGTGTTAAGTTTAAACAAAGTTTAAACCATAGTGTAAACAGTGTTAATCTGTATTTTAGGAAGTTAAGTCAGAGAAGACAAGGCTGGTAGATAAACAAAACATTTTTTAACTAGCTCTATTGTTACATCTTGACAGTTGATTGAAAAGATATTGCAGCCTCACTGAACCACAGAAAAGCCTTTGATGTCCTAAAATTAGATCTCATATAAACTTGCAGTCGGGGGAAAAAGAGAAACTAAAAGTGAGGAAACTATAGCATTATAATGATTATGATCAATCCTGGTGGTTATTGGCTGCCAATTCAGAACTATAGTTCTTCTTGCATGGATCACAGCACGTTACTATAGCTACTGCTTCACAGTTGTTCCATTTTTCCATTAAATTTTCAGTATCGTGTGGGTGGTTTCACCCACAGAAACTGTTTTTGTGTGTCTCACTATTCATCTTTTCAATCTGAGTGTAACAGGTGCCGCAACTTTAGAACCAGTGCAGCTGGAAAATGATCACACAACACACAAAGCTGACCATTTTAATCTCTTTGTGATGATCCGCCTGCTCAATAAAGCCATGTGACGTACAGTGTAAAGAAAGTAGGAACAATTCAGTAAACCAGCCACTGAGCATAAGTTTGCCAGGATGATCCTGGTATGTTAAAATTTTAATTTAAAAAACTGGCAAAATCCTGATTTGCCCTTTACAGCAGAGGATGCTATAAGAGTATGTGAGACACTCTCAGCAGTCTGGACTCCTTTGTAGCCCTTGGCTGATGTGGAAATCTGTTTTTCTTGTACCTGCAAAAAAAATGACACAGCATATCATTTATTTTACTTAAAAAAGCACAAATCCCAGTAATGCAACATTTTACCATGCCATTCTTTAATAAAATCAATATTGTAGGTTAATGCAACTTGAAACGCCTTTTAGATCATAATCATCCTTTGTGGTTTGATGTGTCTGCAGGAAACAGGGGACGAGACTTTATTTCATGAACTGTTTGATTTGAAGTAAAAAGTAGTTTTAAAAAAAGGACATTTTAAAGAAACTACAGATTTAGGATAATTTTAACTCCAGCCAGGCGTGCCTTGTTGTATGTCAGCATACCTCAACTCTGGGCATCCTTAAAGCGGACCTGTTAAGCTTGCCCTTATTTGATGTCACATATACTGTTACGATGGTGAGTGCTCATATGAAACATGGCCAAAGTTTCAAATAATGTGCTGTTTCAGTTTTTTCTACTATGGGCACTGTGTGATGTCAGTGAGAGTGGATATCCTTAATATGGTCATCTAAGGCCCACAGCTCTGGCTATGAGCACAGAGGCCTCATCCACCTGCTGTTCAAATCTTCTGTTTATGAGGGGCAGCCAGCCAGAAGAAAGTTGGCTTAAAGGAAGAGGGAAGAGAGATAAACCTGGATGTTTCAGACAGTGGATGAACAGAAGAGAGCACCAAGGCCCAGTAAAAGATAAAAAAGGTTATTTTGAACAGTGACTCATGCAAAGCTACTCTACTAGAGTGCAAGAACAGAAATATGGAGAGGGAGCATAACAGGTCCCCTAAAAAATAAATTTTATTTATTTTTAATTAGTCCAAGTTCCAAAATAGAGTACAAGTTAATATTGAAGAATAAAATTAACTAAATTTAAAAGAAAAAATATATACAAAGCCTTCTCATACAATAAAGTCTTTAAAAGTGACCCAAAAAAGATAGAGATGTAGTAACCTGGAGGATATTCCACAATGGAGGAGCCCTAACAGCAAACGTTTGATTCCCTTTTGTCTTTAAGCGTGAGCTAGGAAAGGTCAGCATCTTACTGCCTGAGAATCTGGCTGCACACTTGTTGGTAAGCTGCTTCAATATATATTTTGGGGCCGTGCCAATAAAAGTAAAGTAAAATATAAAAGTAAAATATTAAAACTGATTCTCAAGCAAAAACAAATGGACAGCCTTGTAGTGTCATCATATTTATAATATGTTCACTTATCTCAGCTTTTGTAAGAAATCTCATTATTGGAGTCTGGGGCCTACTAAGTCACAATTACAATAGTCGGGCTATGAGAAAATAAACTCAGAGTCACAATAAAACCTTTTATTATTGCACCCACCCACACACATTCATTCACAGATCTAAGCCTTACCATTTGCAGCAGAAGTACAGAACTCCTGCCAATCCTATAATCAGCAGACTCACACAGAAAATGATGACAATTATTTGCTCTTCACCCATTGGCTGAAAAACGAGTTCCGGTGTGGCACACCTGGGGCCGCTGAAGCCCCTCTCACACCTGCAACACAAACAGAGGAGTCATGCGTAACTACTCATGATGACAAAGTAGCAGACACACATTCACCCACCCACACAGGCACACACACACACAGACACACAGGATCGTACTTGCAGTGGTGTTCATCGATGTCCACCAGCAGCATGCACTGGCCGTTATTCAAACAGTAGTTGTCATAGGAGCTGTCACAGTTCTGTGTGGAGCGCTTCACCACATGGGGGCGCTTTTCTCCCTGCCCTGGAACAAGCAACAGGCTGCTGTTGGAAACTTTTGCTGAAGACTCCAAACAGACCTGTGGAACGACTCATACATCTCGATAAGAAATACCTAAATCTGAGTACATAGCTAGTACTGTGGATGTTACTTTTTCTGTAACATCTGTAACAGCTGTGTTTGAATTGTTCCATTTTATTTTTGCTGAATTAGACGTGCAAGCGATAGGATACTTGCAGAATCCATAACATTCTTTGAATTCATGAATCTTTATTAACCCTAGAACACTAACGTTGGGGTGATTTTTCACCCATGCGATTATGGTTATATGATATGTTTTTGTATAGCTGGAAATAAAAGAAGAGTATTTCAATTTGCCATGTATTATTGTGTTTTATTTTTATGTATTGTTGGGTTATATCACCCAGTGATGGTGTTACGAAAATGTACGTTAGTGTTATAGGGTTAATGTTAGCCTGGTTTTTGGTATCTTCCATTCAACAATTCACCGATTAGTCGTGGGAAAGAAGATGCCAAAATAATTTTGATAATTCTTTGTGTCTTAAAGTCCTTTTTAAGCCAGATTCACAGACATTTGATTGCTTCAGATTCTCAAATGTACCAATTCATCAGTTTACAATGTAGTCAAATTAATATTTGGGGTTGAGCTGTTGGTTTGGAAAAGTAAGGTGACATCATTTGCATTTTTCACAGATTTGCAGTGTTTTAAAGACTAAAAAGACATTAACTATAAAAAATATTCAGTAATTGCAAGTTTATTTGTTTATTTGACTTTATGTCTTATTATAGTGTGACATGTTTACTAAATTTGAATAGCCTCCATTTGCTTTATCTAAATTTGTTATCTTCATTATCTTATTTTCAGTGTAAAGGGATTCTGAGTATGATTATATCCAAGAGTGTAGAACTCATATTCCATATAATTTGCTTTTAATGCCTTCACATTAAAGCTGAAAGTAAATATTTTAGGGCTGCAGGTAACGTTTATTATTGACAAATATCTCCATGTTGTTTTATTTATGAAGTGTCAGAAAGGCAATATTTACCTGTGTAGTTTTACATTGCCCAAGGTCATATCCAATATCCAAATATATTCACTTTATTTTAACTTGAGGAGAGGCTCAGAAAGTTGATCAATTAGCAATACACGTAACTGATGAAATAATCATGAAGATTATTTTCCCCAATGAGATTACTTCTGTTTGCCAACATGCATTACTTGATACTTGTTTTTCACTAATAAAAGACAAATTCCTGCACATTTGTTATGCTCTGCAATCTAGTGATTTGCTATCCTATAACACCTTCAGATAAAATGTCATCACAGCAGCTGTCCAAGTGAATACCTGCTGTTAGAGAGGCACTGTCATCAGTCTGCAGTCTGGGCGAGACACTCTTGGTGAGTACATACGGCCAGATCAGCATGACACCTGTTAAACAAAAGAGATCTTCGTTATTCACACTGTTATAGCAGCACTGTGTAAGAGGTTGCTATAGCTCTGTACAATAGTGCTGTCCAAACTTATTTTCTAATTACCAACAATCCTACAAATACCCTTACAGAAAACTTGTCACCCCTTGTCACGGTTTATGCATGATGAGTTTAAAGTTGTTTGATTTAGATGTTTGTGAGGGCATGAGAAGGTAAAATGATAAAAAATAAATTCACACGAAAAATGGAAGATATTATCAGAAATACAGAGATATAAACTATTTTGATAGTTTTATTCACATATCATATTTAAATGGATTTACTATGTGATTTTTTAAAACCTAATGGTCAGTACAAATTACTGTCATTTTAGTTTGTAAAACATCAATTTGACATGGAAACACAGACTTTTACAGCAAATGTCAGTTTCACTTGTAGAGAAGACAGACATGTACAGTCAGGAGCAACATGTGTCATGTCCTTTGAATTTCAGGCTGTACAGTCCTTAACAAAATTGAGATCCAGCATCACGAAGTGCTTTAATGCAGACTCTTTCCTTTTCAGTGAGTTCTCGACGTTTTACCATTTTGAACAGGAGTGAGGAATTTCAAACAGAATTCTTGTTTTTGGGCCGGCACACTGGACTTCTCTGAGAAGTCAGAAATTAATCAAGCACAACATTCAACCACTAAAACTAATTTCTCTGTTCAGGAATGCAGGTAAATAACTGTAATTTGGCATCTGCTTTACTATTTTTTTCAGTTTTTTTATAAAACAGTAAATTCACGGATACAATAATTAAATTTTAGCATTAAAAATATCATTTCGGTTAAAGAGCTTGCACATACTGGTGGATTAACCATTACAGAAACATAAAAACTGATTTTGGTAATTACCAATGCTGGGTGGTGGTCTAATAAATTTGTTAAGCACTGTGTGTAAGAATGTTTGTTACTTTAATTAGTCCACAACCACGCAAAATGGTTCATGTTTGTTGGTTTTGCTTAGCGACCTGTCCAGGGTGTACTCAACGTCTCGCCCAGTGACAGCTGGTTTAGGGTACCCCCGCCCCCCCATTAACCTGAACTGGATAAGCAGTTAAGAAAATATGATGGTTGCTGATTGTTAACACCAGCATTAAGGAAAAATTCAGAAATCCTAAATATGAGTGGAAAAAACTTTATTTGAGACTCCCTGTCGGTTTAAGGTCATGACAAGAATGTATGGCTTGCGTTACCTGGCCCACATGCCTGTACCAGCCTGCACAACCTTATAATGGACGGCGCTTGAAGACGCCCACATTCCAGCAGACAGGACACAAAAACACATCAAACAGAATGCAAGATGTGTCTGGTTACGACTGGTTATGAATCTGGTAATACTCGCTATAAAATCTTGGCTATCACTGCTTTGCTGGGTTTCTGTTCCTGCCTGTTGTTATGGCTGCGGAGGTATTTTCCTCTGTTTTCAGTGAGAGAGCTCAGTCTGGTTGTTGGGTGTTTCTGACACGGCTGATTGGGGTAACGTACACAGTATGCTGGAAGTGGTGAAGCAACTTTCCCCTATTACTTAGTTAATCACTGTTTAATCAGCTCATTTATATCATTAGCCAGTGAGTCACTCTAATAGCACATTCCTAATACCAGACTTACCTCATCACATTAATTGCAGTGCAAATTAATCTTGTATTTCTCCAAAATTTTACATAATGACTTAATACATAAAAATGTGATTCTTTCTAGGTGGTGTTTAGTTTTAAGTTAGTATTGAAGTTTATAAAGGTAAGCAAGGTGACAAAAAAAAAACATGCTGCACTATATGTAGACCACATGTTTGAGTGCAATAAAAGCAATAGGAGGAAAGGTTATCAGTGGTAATCTGGGTTGCCTGCTAATCATAAAAACTCCCTTAAAATTAACAAAGAACAGACAGTTGCACAAAATACAAAACTGTGGTTTAGTTTAAAAATTGCATTGGTTTTATCTGGTAAAAAGGGGAAAACCCCATTCATTTCTGATGACAAATTACTACAATATTCCTACGAGGATTTGCAGCACTAGCCGTATTCAGTGTTGTAAAGTTCATTTACTATTGTTTTTCACTGCATCCTTTACAAAAAAGAAAAGTACAGAGAAAAGTCCCAGGCATGGATACAAAGTTATGACCCTTTGAGGTGTAAGACGCTGAACTAAAATATTTAACTGTTAATAAAGTACTCATAAACAACCACACCTTGACCTGTTTTGTTATTAGAAATGTAAAAATGTCATAGATAATACACGACTGTTAGTTGCATGAGTATTTTTACCTCTCAGTATTAGTACAATTACATAAGTGAAGGATCTGACAAAGGTTTCTAACTAAATTTTACTCTACCATTTCCTTTGTAAGTTTGTTATATGACTTTTTGTACAATGAATGTGAATGAATGAATATGAAGAAGAAAATCACAGGCTTAATTAGACCTCACATGCTTTCAGATAATAAAGCATTATTCATGACTTAAGTGCCAGCATCCTTCAGCATCCTTCAGGCTCTGGGCTCAGCATGAACAGCTCATTCCCATAGGCTATCATCTGTCTCCAAAACTTCCACTCAAGATGGTTTCTGTAATTACTTTTAACTCAGTGGTTCTTAAACACTGGTGGAGCATAAAGCCACTGCAGGTGTGGCATGAATGACCAGGTGGGAAAAAATGGAGTGAAACCAATTTGAATAAATGCGATTCTCACAGGGAAAATAAGCAAATAGAGTTTACTGAAGGTATTGAGCTGACCATTCAGACTGGATGTTTTTTTTTTATTAATACTGATTGACAAAAATCGAGGTTTATGGGACGTGAATTTCTATTTATTTATCTGGCATTTTTAGCTGAGGTGTTGCATACCAGAAGAAGGTTTTAGAAGCACTTAAGTGACCTAATAGACTGAACTGTCAGATATCCTACAGTTAAAAACTTGGTTTATTAAAAATATGGAAGTATTAGCCACAAAGGAACCTGAAGATCAACAGTTAAATTACTCCTTTTAAATTTTAATGTTATATTGCGGTGACTATTAGAACCTGCTTGTAATTTTCACTCCTGCGACTTTTTCGTGCTTTCATGCTTTTGAGTGTGAATAAATCGATGAATGGGTTAAGAAATCAGTTATATGAGAGATATTGTTCTTCTGACATTAGCTGCATCTTACACTGATACAGGCAAAGGGTCTTTATCTATACATTTACATAAGATGCAGTAGAAGTCTTCAAAATAAAAGTATTCACCACACTGGAAAGTTATTTCATGTCATTTCACAACACATCATATCCCCCTGTCATCTATTTGTAGGCCTTATTTTATTTTTTATTTTTTTCTAATTTAAACTGCTATCTGCTACTAACAGCTAAAATACCTTCATCTGTAGTTCAGTGTGTGTATGCATACAAAACACACAAGGATAGCAGTATATTGTACTTAATGGAAGTTATTGTTCTGCTAGTATCGTTTTATATGGTCGCCAAATGTTTTAAAGTGAAATTCAAAACAAATGTAACCACAGCCTTATAGAAGTTATGTATATATCTGAGTTTCTCTAAAATGTAACAAAGTACATTCACTCAAATACTTATTTTTAGGTGATTGTACCTTACTTTGGTCATTTCGTTGTGAGCAGCTTTTCAGTTCTTCTAGTGCTTTAGAGCTGTGCTTTTTACTCCTCAACACGAATCTGAAAGCTAATGATTGAGTTGCACACAAAACACGTGAACAGCATATAAATGACCATTTTTATTGATCAAACTACTCTCTATATCAAGCATCTAAAGTAAAAGTAATCTACTTGTAGCCTACTACAATTGAAATATAGATGAAAAGTAACTTGATATTGAGGCTAAATTAAAATGGGTACGCGCCTAGAGTAAAACGGATCTGAAAGTAAGGCGTTAAATAAGTGCAGTAAAACTACAGTGGCTAAAACCGTTAGCAAGTGTATTTAGTTACTTTTAAGTTCAATAGTCCCATTTGTTGCTACGTTTAACTTTGAAACAATATGTATGTGACGTGATCTTCGCTCCGGGTTACGCTGATAACTTCAATTCAGTCCCCGACAACCAAACTGCCATCCCTATCAACACGTCAAACTCCGACACTGTCAGTGTAAAAGTGTGAACTTAACATCATCCATTTAAACATTAAGATTAAAAAAAAAAACAAAAAAACTTTACCGATAAGTGAAAGGAGCGCTGACAGTTTGCTGTTCCCCATTTGAGCAGATAGGTCGCTGGTACGACGCGCAGGACGAGCCGCTTCCGACTTTTTGAAAATGAATCAGGTAAAGGTGGAAACCAGTGGGCTTTGAATCCTGCGGCGTGGGTGTGGTGACAGACTCCTGTAATTTAGATAATTTCACCCTTCAAAGGTTTCAATGAAAAGGCAGATCCTGCAGGCAGCGGCTTCCATAAAATAGAAGTATGTAGCCTGCATCCTCCTTTCATTATTGATAGACTTATAAGATCAAACATATTTTGTACTAAAATTGATAAACGGTGGCGAAATTTTCAGATGATTGGGACACTGGGAAACAAAAAGCTATCTGCAAATTGTTTGAATCATATTAAAGGCACTACATAAGCAAGACATCTTATCAAATCAAATGTCTAAACTGATAAAGGCTCATTTTGAATTTGATGTTGGCAGCACATTTCAAAGAAGACTGGGCAGTGGGATTTCACAACGAATAGCAATTTAAAAATATAATGAGAGTATATCTCAGTGGAATATTGCAAAGAGTTTGAAGTTTTCATTGTTTCCTTTAAATCTGTGGAAACATCTGTGCATATGGACAAGGCTGAAAACCAATATTGAATACTTGTGATTTTCAGGCTCTAGGGGCAGCGCTTCATTAAAACCAGAAGCAATTCTGAAGTTGAAATACCCGCACTGATTCAGGAACAGTGCTCATTTCTGCATCTAAAAATGCAAGTTAATACTCTACCATGCAAGAAGAAGAAAAAAAACAGGAAAAAAAAGATCCAGAAATTATACCTTTTCTGCGCCATAGCTCATTTAAGACGGATTTAAGTGACGTGGAAACCTGTCCTGTGACACGACCAATCAACATTTAAAAGCCTTTATGGAAATTATGGAACCATGTGTCCTCTGAGATAAACAGGAGAGGAACCATCCTGCTTGTAATGAGAGAACAGTTCAAAAGTCAGCATCTGTAATGGTATGGATGTGTATTATTGCATAGGGCATAAGTAATTTGAACATCTGTGAAGGCACCATTAATCCTTAACAATATATAGAGGTTTTGAAAAACATATTCTGCCTTCCAGTCAAAGTGTTTTTTAGGGATGGCCTTGCTTATTTCAGCAAGACAATGCTAATGTATTCTAACAGCATGGTCCCATATTAAACTGGTTTGCCTGATGTCCAGGCCTGTCAGCTATTTGAAAATCAGAATCAGAATCAGCTTTACTGGCAAAGTATGTGTACACATACCATACCCCCATGCATATACTTTACAGCATGTACATGGGGACTTGACTATAAGTCCCCATGTATATGCTGTACATATAGTAACCAGTTATTCATTCTTTATTTATTCCATAATTTATTCCAGTATCTTTGCACTCTGCACCATATACATATATATATATATATATATATATATGTATATATATTTGGAGAGAGAGAGAGAGAGAGAATAAAAGCAAAAATGTATGTATGTATATTTCTTTGTTTTTTCATGTTTTTCATGTGTTCATCACAGCACTAACTTCAGTTTAACTTTTAATTTGTGTATCGTTTGCTCAGTTTGAGAACGGGACCACAGTTTAACATCATATTTCATGGCTAAAATCCGCTGTTCGAGCATGTTTAGTCTTTTGAATGTGGCTCTGTTATGAGTTAACTTGGTGTCAAAACATTGTTTAATTAGACTTTGGGCAGCCTTTTTGGCTTAATAAATGGCTCATTTACAGTTTGTCTGGGGATCAGTGAGCATGATCCTTTCAAAAGCTTAATAAGTGAAACTCAAACAGGCATAAATCCATTTTTAAATCATCATTTTGGATCAGATTGGTCACTGAAGTATCTCCTGTCAATGTAAAACTGCTTGTTGACCACAATTAGCAAAACAATAAATTGCTATTTATTGCTTTGCTAATAACAGAATATGTGTGTGTGTGTGTGTGTGTGTGTGTGTGCGCACACATGTGTTCACTTTTATCCACAGAAACTCAAATAACACAAAGATATTATTTTTCAAAAATGTATTTAAAAACTTTAAATAAATTGAAAATTGAATAATTTACCTATTATAATATTAAAATAAATACATACATTTTTTCATTATTATTCTTTACAGAACAATAAAAAAAACATTAAAAAATAATTAATATAAGATTTGATAGAGCTTGGTCTTTCTTTGTTGATTCCCTCTTGTAACAGTCAAGTACTTTCAGTGAAATTATGTCAAAATATTTTTTTTCTTTTTTCTTTTTTTTTTAAATACATCAGTTTATTTGCTTTGTAGACTTTTTCAGTGATGCGGATGGTTGGTTTTTTCCTGTGAGTGATAATACTGAAGACAATGGAGGATGAGGACGAGTGAGTTGCAGAGGTCACACTGAGGTCTCAGAAGGTGCAGGTTTTAACATCGTTGTTGATTTTGTACACCTGAAAACAAAAACACAAAAAACATCAGAATTGGAACTGCCATTATTCCTACATATTCATTACACTGGAAAACCTGTAGATACTCACCTCTTGTAGGCAAATAAGTAAACTGCAATGGCCAGGGATATGATGAGTATGAGTACCCCAAAAATGATGCCAATGATTTGCTCTGTATCAGGCAAAGTAAGACCACGAGTGGGTTGGTATAACATGCAACGTGGTCCACTGTACAGAGGTTCGCAGCTGCAGATCAGAGAAATATGTGAGTGCATTCCAAAGGTGAACATGAACTAACATGTACATGAGGAGAATTTTATACTGATCATTACTAACTTAATCCATAGTAGGAATGTTGATATTTTAGAGCTTACATGCAGGAAGGTTTGTCACTGTCTTGGGGATACACGCACGTGCCACCGTTTGCACAGTAAGCATCATCTTCCATTCCACACGACCTGTGTAAAGGCAGGACTTGAGGTTTCTCCATGCTGCCTGCAGAGGGAGAATAGCACATAAATATCACATAAACAAAATTTAACACAAATCTATAGAGACTTGTTTGTGTCACTGATTAATCAGCTGACTAATAAAAGATGTGATTAATCAGCAAGTGTGCAAAACTAACAAACAAACAATTTTGTAAACAAATTAAATCAAATAATGACTTTAATTATTCATTATTATTATTAATTGATGTATAAATTAATCTGATTTGATTTGGCACCAATAGAGACTGGTGTTCTGCAGACAGGCTTAAATTGCAAGACAGACATTAAATCTTATGCACACAAGATAACAACCATGAGTCATGATATTTATAAACTCTATCAAAAAGGAAAGTTTTAAGCCTAATCTTAAAAGTAGAGATTAATCTTAAAACTTTCCTTTTTGATAGAGCTTATAGTTAGGGCTGGATCAGGTGACCCTGAACCATCCCTTAGTTACGCTCCAATAGGCTTAGGCTGCTGGGGGCTTCCCATGATGCACTGAGCACTTCCTCTTCTTCACCTTCTTTCACTCTCCATGTGTTCATACACCACTTGTATTTAATCATTAGTTATTATTAAACTCTGTCTCTCTCCCATAGTGTGTCTTTTGTCCTGTCTCCCTCTGCTCTCTTCTGTTTCCCCTCACCCCCAACTGGTTGCGGCTGATGGCTGCCCCTCCCTGAGCCGGGTGCTGCCGGAGGTTTCTTCCTGTTAAAAGGGAGTTTTTCCTTCCCACTGTTGCCAAGTGCTTGCTCATAGGGGATCATCTGACTGTTGGAGTTTTCTGTCTATATTGTACGGTCATTACCCTAAAATATAAAGCACCTTGAGGCGACTGTTGTTGTGAATTGGCACTATATAGATAAAATTGAATTGAATTGAATTGAATTGTAGGGATGGGGTCCAATGGACACGTTGATGGTTTACAGGAAATAATTATTAAAGTTAACTCAGAAAGATCAATCGGAGTCTAAATAAGTATTGGTATTTTTGAAAGTTGCCATAGACAACAAGACGTCTGTGGGACGGCTTTCAATAATTTTTTCTCTAATGGTTAAAATATTATTTGTTAAGAATTCATCAAGTCATTACTAGTCAGAGTTAAGGGAATGTTTGGCTGAACAGAGCTCTGACTCTTTGTCACCCTGGCTACAGTGCTGAAAAGAAACCTGGGATTGTTCTTGTTTTCTTTCAGTGAGGAATATTAAGATGTCCTAGCTTCACGAAAGTCTTTCTTATACAGCAACAAACTATTTTTCTGGGCCAGACGAGCGCCTTCTAAATGAGTGCAACGCCATTTCTTCTCCAGCTTATGAGTTATCTGCTTTAAGGCAACCACACTGAATTATACCACGGAGTCAAGCTCTTTTGATTTGAAGCTGTCTTTTTCAGAGGAGCCACAGTATCCAGCGTCATACGCAGAACTGACATAAGAGTATTAACAAAATGATCAACCTCTGCGGGAGAGACGTTTAGGTAGCTGCTCTGCATTGTGTTGGCACATGGCATTGAAGACGATAAAAGTGGAGGAATTACATCCTTAAACTTAGTTACAGCACTTTCAGAAAGACATCTACTGTAATAAAATTTTTTCCCCACTGCAGTGCAATCCATTATTGTAAATTCAAAAGTTACTAAGAAATGATCAGATAAAAGAAGGTTTTCAGGGAATATAGTTAAATGTTCAGTCTCTATGCCATATGTCAGGACAAGATCCAGAGTGTGATAAAGGCCATGGGTGGGCTCACTTACATTTTCAGAGAAGCCAATCGAGTCTAATAATAAATTAAATGCAGTGTTCAGGTTGTCATTTTTGGCATCTACATGAATGTTAAAATTACCCACTATAATTTTTTTTTCAGAACTGAGCACTAACTC
>VUQI01057786.1:0-26150 GCA_015106735.1 Paratilapia polleni
ATTGTCCCTAAGCCACTCCTGTGCTGTCTTTGCTGTGTGCTTAGGGTCACTGTCATGTTGGAAGGTGAACCTTCAGCCCAGTCTGAGGTCCTGAGCACTGTGGAACAGGTTTTTATTGAGGATATTTCTATACTTTGCTCCATTCAGCTTCCCCTCAACCCTGAACAGTCTCCCAGTCCCTGCTGCTGAAAAACACCCCCACAGCATGATGCTGCCACCACCATGCTTCATTGTTGGGATGGTATTGGGAAGGTGATGAGCGGTACCTGGTTTCCTCCAGACATAACGTTAAGAACTGAGGCCAAACAGTTGAAACAGTGATTTCATCAGACCAGAGAAACTTGTTCCTCACAGTCTGAGAGTCATTCAGGTGCTTTTTTGCAAACTCCAAGTGGGCTTCCATGTGTTTTGCCTGAGGAGAGGCTTCCATCTAGCCACTCTGCCATAAAGCCCAGATCTGTGGAGGGCTGCAGTGATGGTTGTCCTTCTGGAACTTAGTCCCCTCTCCACACAGGATCTCTGGAGCTCAGTCGAAGTGACCATTGGGTTCTTGGTTACCTCTCTCACTTAGGCCCTTCTCCCTCACTTGCTCAGTTTCGTCCTGGTTGTACCAAACGTCTTCAATTTGAGAATTATGGAGGCCACTGTGCTCTTGGGAACCTTCAGTGCAGTGACATTTTTTGTAGCCTTCCCCAGATCTGTGCATCACAACAACCCTGTCTCTGAGCTCTGTAGGCAGTTCCTTAGACCTCATGTTTTGGTTTTTGCTCTGATATGCATTGTCAGCTGTGAGGCCTTTTATAGAGAGATGTGTGCCTTTCCAAATCATGTCCAATCAGTTTAATTTACCACAGGTGGACTCCAATCAAGGTGTAGAAACATCTCAGCAACGATCAAGAGAAATTAATGTGTCATTATGGGGTACTGATTGTAGATTAATGAGGGAAAAAAAAGAATTTAAACGATTGTAGCATCAGGCTCCAACATAACAAAATCCAAAAAAGCGAAGGGGGTCTGAATACTTTGTGAATCCACTGTATATACACTGTGTATGGATAAACTCACAGAATGTCAGTGACTACAGAAATCCACTGCACCTACTCTCCCTATTCTTACTGCTCCTATGCCTCAATTACTCACTTCTCAAGACCTAATCATGCAAACTTGCCTTCACTACCACTGATTAACAGCTGAGTCCCAGGAAAGACAGGTGAACCAAAGAAGAAAAACACGAAAAACAGTCATCACCACATTAAACTCAGTCTAATTAACAGACCAACTCATATCCCAAAATAAATACCAGTGACAGCACTGATCACCAGCATCTCTTGTAAATGTTAAACATGGCTAAAGACATCATACTGAGAGTGACAATACAAAAACCAAATGATGGACAAAAGTGACCAGGACAAGTTTGCTAAAATTCACAACAGTTTTTTTTTGTTTGTTTTTTGGTTTGTTTGTTTTGGTTTTTTTTTTTTTTACAAAGGGTGGAATAATTTATTTTTCAAAGTTCTTTCTCCAAAATGATTGGGGGCTGAGTGAGAGGGACACAGCCAGGCGATGTGTGGATGGATTTTATCAGGACTGGACCTGAGGGTATTGGGGTTGGACTGAGAAAGAAGTCTGGGGAATGGAGCTTTCCAGGGAGAACTATGATGGACTACAGTGAGGGCAGGAGTGGTTAGAGCTGGACAGACCAAAGAACTGAATGAGGAGGGAGGAAAAGCAGGGTTTAAAAAAAACGAATAAAGACAAGCATTTGGATATGACAACCGGTACATAAGATGCAGCAGTATTAATATTATGAAGAATGCATGTTATCTACAGTGGTGTGAAAAAGTATTTGCCCCATTCCTGATTTCTTAGTTTTTTGCATATTTGTCACACTTAAATGTTTCAGATCATCAAACAAATTTTAATATTAAACAAAGATAACCCCAGTAAATACAAAATGCAGTTTTTAAATGATGATTTTTTTTATTAAGGGGGAAAAAGCTATCCCAACCTACCTGACCCTGTGTGGAAAAAATAATTGCCCCCCTTGTTAAATCATGAATTAACTGGGATTAACCACATTTTTTGGAAAGCTGAGTTCAATTTCACTAGCCACATCCAGGCTTGATTACTGGTTGTACCGCCCTTGGCAACAAGAACTGCAATCAAGTGTTTGCGATAACTGGCAATGAGTCTTTCACATCGTTGTAGAGGAACTTTGGTCTGCTCTTCCTTGCAGAATTATTTTAATTCAGCCACATTGGAGGGTTTTGGATGAACAGCCTGTTTAAGGTCATCCCAAAGCACCTCAGTCAGATTTGAGTCCAGACTTTGACTAGACCACTCCAAAACCTTCATTTTTTTCTTTTTTTTTTTTTTTTTTTGAGCCATTCAGAGATTAATGTGCTGGTGTGTTTCAGATCATTGTCCTGCTGCATAAGTATGCTTGAGCTTCAGGGAAACTGATGGCCGGACATTGTCCTTCAGAGAGAGAGCAAAATTCATGGGTCCATCAATTATGGCAAGTCGTCCAGGTCCTGAAGCAACAAAACAGCCCCTGACCATCACACTACCACCATGTTGATTGACATGATTGACAATTGAACTCAGCTTTCCAAAAAATGTGGTTAATCCCAGTTAATTCATGATTTAACAAGGGGGGCAATTACTTGTTCACATAAGGCCAGGTAGGTTTGGATAGTTTTGTCCCCTTAATAAATGAAATTATCATTTAAAAACTGCATTTTGTATTTACTCTGGTTATCTTTGTCTAATATTAAAATTTGTTTAATGATCTGAAAGATTTGAGTGTGACAAATATGCAAAAAACTAAGAAATCAGGAAAAGCAAAAGCATCAAAATTATGCTGTTTTAACTATGTATCCAGACTTTCTGTATCTGTCTAAACTTTGAGTATAAAAAGACTTAATGTGTTAGTGATCTGACCATGAGTGGAAAGAAGGAAGCCTCTATCTCTGGATCATAATTTTTATTTTTTTGTGTAGCAGGGAGGCTGTTTGTTTTCTCCTAAACAGATCAGAGGGATGAGCCTTTGACCCAGTAGCCTTCATGGGTTTCCTTGATCCCTCCAACTCTAACACTGTATAACTTTGGGGCATACAATTCTCAGCCTTTATTCTAAAAATGTCTCCCTTCAGCAAGATATAACTCACTGTTGAAAGTGAACAATACTCCAGAGTTTCTTTTCAAAAATAAACCTGCATCACATCACAAATGACTATTGGTAACCTTCCTTGACATGTCATTTGATTCTTCTGTGGAGAATGGAAACAGAAATACTAAGAAAAATAAAAGTGAGCCAAGGAAAAAAAGAGCAAAAAAGAACAAAAACACAAATGTCTCACACTGAACCTGCAACACTTTCTTTCTCCTCCCTCAATGAAGCCAAAGCAAGATGGCTCCTTGGTATTCACTGAGAAAGACGATCACTGGGACAGGCAGGCTCGCTGCAGGCTCAGGGTTAGTGCAATTAAACGGCTGTCTCATTGGATTATTGTGAAGGTTGCCTGGGCAAAATTAATAGCAGCTAGTCCTTTTGTGCTCCCTGATCTCTCCAGTCTCTTCCCACACAAGGGGTCATGGGTGCGTGAGTGTCCAGAGGAGCGATGTGAAGGGCAGGGCAGAAAGAGAGGTAATGGGCCAGTGAGACACAGAGGCAGGAGAATGATGAGATAGAAGCACACATACAGTATAAAAATTCAAAAAAGTGAAGTAAGTTTACTGTCCCTTGTTTTACACTGCGTGACAAAATTATAGTAGCTGAACATACAGCAGCCTAAGTGTTGATAAGTCTGAAGATGGTTTTTCATCATGTCATGTCTCATGGTTCCACCAAAAGGTTATGCTGTTGTTTTGGTTTGTTTATTTATTTGTCTGTTTGATAGTATTATTCAAAAAGTTGTGAAGGGATTTGCATTTTACCAAAGGTAGAGCATGGTTCTACCTAGGGGAGATTAACTGTTGGACTCAATCCAATTCTAGATAAAGCCATTTTGGAAAATGGGGCAAAACTGGACATTCGGTATCATATCATACATCATCATGTTATTGATACATATGAACTTAAAAAGGAACAAATGGGACACATCATCTTGATGTTCTCAATAAAATATTACAAACTAGAGCGTGGCCAATAGAGAATTTTTAAGACTGATACCAATATTTGGTGATATTCTGTCAGATATATCGGCAGATATTTCTTTTTTCTTTAAGACACGCAAAACATAAACAGATTCCCCTAAGATTTGTTTTGTGTAGTTATTTATTTACTCGTCTCTATTTACCCAACTCTGCTAGAATCAGCTGGTTGTTATGTTTGTGGCGTTCCAGACCCGTGTGTTGCCAACAGGGCAGTTGCGGAGTGCCCTCTGGTGGACAAACTATGCAACGGCCGATAAATTTTCATTTATCTGCCGTTATAAATGCAGATACCCACAGATCAGCAAATAGCTGATATTGGCTGATAATATCGGCCTGACGATAAATCAATCGGGCTCTATTACAAACTAATTCAGGTCCAGATCAGGATCTGGGTTTTGAGTTCAGCAGACTGCTTTCATTTTTTATTTGTAGTTAAAAGTAAGCTAATTCATGGTTATAATCTTCAATCTTTTTTCTTCTTGGACTCTCTGTCTGAAACAAGCCATCCACTGCTGAAACAGTATAATGTGATGGAAAATATGTATAGCTGTATATGACAGAAGCTAAGGAAAAGTACAATAGGTCTGGTCCACTTTAGGCCCTGTAATATTAATATTATTATATTTTTCTCAATGTCAGAAACTATACAAGATGTTTAGAAGGTGTTGTTTGCCAAGAATTAATTTCAGCACATAACTCACTCTAAAATCAGAGGTTCTAGTGAATAAACATGATACATGGTGAGACAATAATGCTATTCAAGAAGTTGTAATTTCACCCTGCCTAGTAATGATGCTTAAAATGGCATTTTACGTATTTTCTAGTCCATTTTCATGCAGTGTTAATGATATTTTTCCCAACAAAAGGACGCTACCTGTCTAGACCCAATGACATTGTCTCATTCTATCTTGCCCTTGTTTACACAAGTGTGCACAATCTGTTATATTTTTTCGGAAAAACAAAGGAGAGCATGTGTATGCTGCAACATACATTGCATTTCTCCTTTCATTTTTAAGTATTAGAGGTACAGCTGAAGAAAGTGGGTTTCGGAAGAGCAGTGACTTATTTATCTTTTTTTATTAAATCAATTTTAATCTTCCTTCCTTGTTTTCTATTTAAAAAGAGAAAAGGAATCAATGCAATAGCCCATATCTGTATGATTTTCCCATCAGTGCTCAGAGATAGCAAGTCACATTCAGAGTTTGATTGTCAGAACCATTTGATTGTGACAGTCTTGTCTTTTTGCTCAGACACATATTGTCTTGAACTCTCAGGTGGATAGGTGGAATAAAGTGGGGCCTTACCTTAGAGAACAAATAAAAGGTTCAACAAAAGTCAACTCTGTAAATTATTAAATATTTTATCTTGACTTGGTAACATAGTCTATTATTTGAGAGATGATGCTTGTGCAGCCTACTTGATGCCCAATTTACCAATTTTGAAGGAAAGCCTGTATGATGAAACATGAATCAATTGTTATATATGTTTCCCAGTGTTTTATCTCCCGTTTTATGTCTTCGGAGACTCATTATAGACTCAGAATTTCTCTCTGCTTCATTCTACTTTCACAGCCTTACTGAATTTTTTACAAGGGCGGCAGACCTTCAGGTGGTACCACTATCTTTAAATCCACTGAGTATGCATTGCTCTGTATCTCTGCTATATCTATACATAATAAATAGAGTGAGACTGAGAATGACATGTGCAATACGCTGCAGTATTGTGAGTGAACTCATTATAGTGCGAGATCATGTATAGAGTCTTTGATATTGAAAATATTGAATTGCTCTCCTGTGTCAATCTGCCTTCTCTATTTGCTACTTTTTAAGAAGGTTTAATTTTAATTTTTTTTTTAAATACAAGAATCTTTGGTGACTTTTTTTTTCATTTGCTGTTTCTTTTTTGATGTTGGTTCAAAGTCACTCTTTCTACATTTAATTCACAAGTGACATTGCAGTAAATGTCATTAATTACTTGTGGTCTTCAATGGTCTCCTACCCCAAGTTCCAAAACAACTTGCACATGCTCCATGAGTATAATTATTTGTGAGAGTACTTATCAGGAGAAGTTCAATCCACTCTGTCAGTGTTTACACTCTTGAAGCTGAGGCAAGAAGCCACTGAGCCAAAGAGGATTCACTATGAAGGACTTAGAAGGGCCACCACTGGAGTGCTGTTGTGGTAAAAGCATGCCCCGTCAGACATGAGCTTTAACACCTCTGTGTTTACTCCTAAAATTCAGTATCTAACAGGCCATGAAATTACACTTCCACTCTATGAGGAGGGGTCATCTCTTCAGTGCCTCACCTGAAGACAGCAAGCCAATACAGAATCAAGCTGTCATCTTAATTAGTCTGTACAGCCTCTTATTGAACAGCTTCTTTCGTTACACTTACTCATTGATCTGCCCCCTGATGCTTTTTAGAGGGTATGGAAATGGGAATTACTGACACAGTGGTCTTTGACACTCATCAGCCCCCTTCTTTTCTGTTGTTCACAGAGTCTTAAGGTGCTGGAGTTTGAGTGGAAATATCCATGCACTGTGAGATGTTGTCTTCACAACACTGGCATCTATTTTCTCCTGTTACCAGCTTACTATTCCAGCTTGGAATAGGATACTGGTAGGGTGTACACATTGATTCTGCCATTGAGCTTCTCAGTGTCAGTCCTACCTGCTGGTTGGTTGTGGTTGACCTTGTTTCTTCAGCAGAGCTCCCATTGGACTGTGGGATACCCAGATACTTGACGTTTTCTTTTGTGTTTGTTACACTGCCTTCTGGTAACTCCACTCCTTTAGTTTTGGTTATCTTTGACACCATGCAGCCACACTAGTATGAATATCATCCTCACCGTAGATTGATTGGGTCCATGTTCCTTTTACTCCTGGCATAAAATTTCATATCCTCCATGTACAGGAGGTGGTTCACTGTCAGTCCACATTGGAATGTGTATCCATATCAACTCTTTGATATGAACTTGCTGAAGGGGTCCAAGGCTATGCAGAACAGCACCAGATGATACATTACATGGACAAAAGTACTGGGCCACCTGCACATTACACCTACAGGAGCTGCTTAGCCATGGAAACCCATCCCATGAAGCTTCCGGTGCAGTTTTTGTGCTGACGTTAATGCCAGAGGAAGTTTGGAACTCTGCAGTTACTGAGTCAGCAGAGCACTGGTAACTTCAGCACTTGGCAACCCTGTTCTGTAACATTATGTTGTCTGCCATTTTGTAGCTGAGTTGCTATGGTTCCTAAACACTTCTACTTGGCAATAATACCACTTACAGTTGATTGTAGACCTACTGACTTATTGAGATGGTGGCATCCTGTTACAGCACCATGCTCGAATTCAGTGAGTTCTTTAGAATGAGCCACTCTTTCACAAATGTTTGTAAAGGCAGACTGCATGGTTAGGTGCTTGATTTTATGCACCTGTGGCAATGGGACTGAAAACACCTGAATTCAAAGATTAAGCGATGTGGCCCAGCACTATTGTCCATATGGTATAACTTCTGTGATACCCTTAGAGTCACCTTGCAGTGTTGTTTTTCACTTGATTATCACTGTACTGTATAGTGCTACAAAATCTAGTATTCATGTGTAAGGAACTGAGTCATCAGCTTTCTTTTAGTCAATCCAGGCAGCACTTATTATGGTCTGACTTGTCTTAAAATCATAGGTGACTAATCTATCAACCCAACTTTGTTATGATATCCTGGTTGCTGTGGTCAGCTCTTAGCTTCTCCAACCACTTGGCATTGGTGTGCTGTGATGCCATTTCTTTTACAATTTGTTCCATTATTACTCTGTCTCAGCTCTCAGTGGGTCTGTCCTTGTGCTGTTGTTCCCTTGTCAACAAAAAGAACAGAGGGTATATATACTATGTTGATCATGTATGTGTGTTGTGTGTGGTGCATAAAATTGCAAAGATTTCCTGGTCAGCCACAGTATTATGAGTAAATATGGATAGAAATAGAAATAGTAACAATGATAACAATGAATTTTCTACTTAGAGCATTTTTATCAGTGTAATTGTGTAGTTTAATATTGTTGAAAATATTCTTGCATGAGGCCAAAGTAAATGTATTTCAGGAGGCAGAGAGGGTGTCTTGCTCACAGCAATAAGGTCCAGGGTTCAAATTCACTGGCTGGCTCGGGTCTTTCTCTGTGGCGCTTGCATGTTCTCCCTGTGCCTGTGTGGGTTCACCCTGGGTACTCCATCTTCCTCCCACAGTCCAAATATATGCATTTTAGGTTAATTGGTGATTGGCTGTAGGTGTGAATGTGAGCATGAATGGTTGTCAGTCTCTCAGTGTTAGCCCTGTGATGGACCCAGCCTCTCACCCTTTGACAGCTAGGATAAGTTCCAGCCCTGACACTAAATTGGATAAGTGGTTAAGAAAATAAATGGATGGGTAGGAAAACAGTATCAGCCTTTATACAGTAATAATTTCTGAAATTATCCCAATACCCTTCACGCACACTGAAGCTGTTCACTTTGTGAGCTACATGTCTAACTGCAGATCAATGGGCATCTTTATGAATGTATGTAACCTGATCTGGGCCCCATTTCAGTATATTTACATGCCATATGTTGGGTTACCTGAGGTGAATTTACATCTCATTTGCATGATGAAATTGTGTGCTGCATGTATTCCAAGGAAAGCTTCTGTGTGCATTCTGTATATTAGGCTCATTGTACATACAGCCCGTATATAATAGACTTTCACACATTTCATTCGTAGTGCATGTGTTTGTTCCTGATGCAAAAGCTGTTTCTTCACTTTGAAGGAAATGGCTGATCTCAGCTGAAATCTTTCACAGGGATATGCAAATATACACTGATAAGTTTCTCGGTGTTTTGGATGTGTTATGTCCATTTTCCTTTTGTTGAATTGCGTTCACCACCAAGGTGGCCATAACTATTCAGATCAGTGCGCAGAGACCTATGCTGCTTTTAATATTTCCAACCACATCATTCAAACTGCCAAACTCTAATGAAATACATATACTGTAATATTCAACACCTGCGTTTCAAGTCCCCTGGTAGGTCTCACAATCTTCTTTCATATTCAGGTTTCAGTAAAATGGCAATATTCACCTCTGAAGATTACCAGAGGTCATTTGAGCAGAGGCAAAATAAGACGGAATAAAAATAAGGAGAGGCGCCTCTTATAAATTCATACTGTGTTTATCCCTGACGTGATTTTGCCCTATCACAATGGAAGACAAGACAATGCATAGGCGATAAGATCTATTGGGTTTATTTTCATTGTCTCTGAACTCCCAGTCTCCTCTGAGGCACTGCCTGCCCTCAGCTATGACCTTCTCCTCACTTATATCACAAGTTTTCGCTCCACTTGAATTCTTTCCATTCTTTACTTTCTTTTATTTTTAATTATTCAAGTACATAACCTCAGCATTCCCTTGGTGCTTGCAAGTCTGAGGAGAATATGCCTTTTGAACCCAAGGTAATAATCAGGAAAACTTGTACGTCAGTGTGTTTGAGATAAGTCAACACTCGTGTGCAAATATTAAAGTTCTCAATGCAAGACATGTAAATGAGCCCTTATTTTATGCTCTTGTTGTCAAATTGCAAGGCAAGCAAAAGCAAGGCAATTAGACAAGCTCCAAATGTGTGTTCAAAAGCATCATTATGTTTAAGATGTGTACTGGTCTGAAACATGTCAGGGGATTCTGAAATCCCTTTAGTTTGAGAGAACCACTATCCATAAATTTCTTATTAATTTTTCCAGGCAAAAGCCTTCATTTAAAAAGTCCAACCAGCATGATAAACCAAGCATTTCACTACTGGTATTTCTGCAAATAATTGCTGTTAAGCCAAGTAAAACCTCACCCCACCATAAAAGCTGCTGTATTAGAACCAGTGAATAATTAACTCTAAGTGTCATAGCATTTTCTTCTGCTGTCTGCTGAAATTGCAAGCAAAAATCTTTGATTTGGTGCTTGAGCAAACATATTTACAGCAACCAAACACAGTGCACTTCGTCTCCCATTAAAAATGTTCTGCTTTTGAACGGGATACCGCTGATGGAGACTTCCTACTGGACAGGCAGGATGAGATGGACAGAATAACAGAAATTAAATAACTTTAAATATTGGGCACTATAGGGACTGAGGTGAAATGGAAAAATAGATAACTGAAAAAGAGCACTGATGTTGAAATTGAAAGTGAATTTGACAGTGTGAGAAAGCAGACGTGATGAAGAGAGTACAGCAGCAGGAATAGCCAGTATTCACTGTACGAATTGAGACAGAACTTGGGGAAAGAGCTCTTCCCAATTGAATGTACGGATAAGCTTCATTTCCTAATTAGCAGTGAAATCAAAGTACAGCTGAGGCTGTTGGGAATGTCATTAACTTTGCATTTATTTGGTCATTAACCAAAGTTTTGCACAGATTAAAATGTGGACCTAATGAAGAGTAGGGGGATCTCTAAGGTTATTAGAGCAAACAGCCTGAGAATCATGAATGTGCGAAATCATTTTATAGATGTTAAAAGTTATTACTAAAAAAATTGAAACAATAGTAGGTCTAGAGGAAAGAATCAGGGGACCACCAAAGTCAGTATGCTACATTGTCTGTGGACCATTAAATGTCAGCACAAATTGGACTGATGAGCTTATGCCCCAGTCACACAGGCCTAGAGAGTGGTTGGCAATCACCTGGCAACCACTGGTCGCTAGGGAAAAACGAGTAGTCACCGGTTAGCGAGTGGATGTGGGAGGTTACTGGCAGTTGCTAGATGACATTAGTCATAAAGACATATATGATGCTGCACCAAAACCTCCTTCCAATTGCCTTGGTAGCTAGCAGATTGCCACGGTCGCCCATACTTTGCACGGAAGACACTGACTTGTCTTTAAACACTCATCAACTACTCCAGAAGCGGTTGTGAAACTGTGAACAGTGTGACGCAAACCGGAAACAAAGACCGTTCATCTTCAAAGTAAAAGGTGCGCCTTTTGAAACAAACAAAAGTGGTAAGACACCACGTTTACTGTGAAGGTGAGCGGTCTTAATTTCTGGTTTGCTTCGCACTTTTTCAGGTTTCAATACTGCTCCATGGTTAGTTAGCCACAAATCCAAAAGCGCAGAATCATCTCCTCAACACCTTTCCATTTTATGCCAGTTAAAGCTAGTGGTAAAATCATGCTTTAAAGCTAGTTGTACAAGCTAATGAATGACCTCTTTTTAGTTCCTGAAGACATGAGGGGTACTTCCCTCATCCTTTTCAAAATCAGTTGCTTAGCCCCAGTTGGGCCAGACATGCTGTTTACCTCTATTGCTTCAGATGCACTATTAACCACTATTAGCTCATTAGTTTGGTTGTTGGTGCAATGACTTACTGCCATTTTAGTGTTTACCTCCTTCATTACCAAATTGTATGACTTAAATTTAATTATAGCTGTGAAACTATGTTAATGGACTTAAGCTTAGGGGACACTGTAACCTTTTTGGAAGGGCCTAGGCAACCAAGGCCCAATAACCACTGGGTCACTCAACAGACCTTAATAGATCATTTTTCAGAATTGGAGAACTGCCAGCAGTGCTCCATCCACCAGGGTTTTATGGACTTAGATATAAGAAGAAGACTCTTTAGTAAAAGATATACAGCCCACTTGGAGTTTTTAAAATTCAATTTAAGAGACAAGGGATGCTGTAACATACTCAAGCATGACTGTAAATTGTGCAGCAATTGTCACACAAGATGTGGACTATACACAAGCAGTCCAGGTCATGGCCAGTAATCACAATAGTCGAACCAACTGGACTTCGGGGTGCAAACATGCTTGGGTACTGTATCAGTGGTCCAGTGTGAGTACATGTTTACCCAAAAAGACTCAAAGCTGAAATGCCTGCCAAAGGGGCTGTCAGAATCTTTGTGGCTAAAGCAATTCTATGACTACAACCCCCCCCCCAAAAAAGTTTAGCTTGAAAAGAAAAAAAAAATTGTAAAATGTAGACTTGAGGCATAATTTCAGAATTTAACACTTGAATTGCCCCAAAAGACTTGGCAATAATGATACATAAATAAACATTCACATTCACTGAAATATTAGCACTAATTAAAGCATCTACACTTCTGGAGACCTGAAGATGAGACTTTTTTTCCCCCCCTGTGTCCTCTGCCATCCCCACAACCTCCAACCTCATAGTGCTCTTCTTTATGCAAAATAATGGTCATTATCACATTTTCAATTGCTTTCTGGTATGTACTGAGCGCATACTGAGTGGAAAACAGAAACAGACTTTTAATTAGCAGCTCCACAAAATCATATGTCTCAGTTTCCACATTCCACTTACTGTAGGGCAGAACTGTTGACCATACACTCAAACTGAGTTATTTTGAGACACTGTGCTAGTGGCTCACAGTCAGAGAAAGGCTTGTGATTAGGAGAGATCCACATCCCTTTAGAGCACATACTTGAGACCAATCTTTGCTCCCAGTGAATATAATAAGTGCATGTTTTATTATTACTAAAAAGACGGTTGTATTGTATGAGTGGGAGAGCCAATTTTTAATAACTCTTCCTCTATTATAACTTCCTATAATTAATGTCCATTAGCAGAGAGGAGACAATGTGTATAACCATTGAAGAAGAACCGGGACAACCTAAAAAAGAAATCTGTTTTAAAGGCAGAGCGAGGTCAGCAAGGGAGCATGGCTTTCACTTTAATCTAGCCTCTCTGTAAAAATCATTTCAGATTGAACACAAAATTTCTTTACAACCAAAAAAATAGAAAAACAGCATGCATTTACCCTTAAGATTCCAGCCAAATTGGAAGAGAACTTGGTGAGTACCAATTACTCATTCAATTCAAGTAAGATGGTTCAGACTGGGGAATTAGAAGTAGTGAAGGTTTAACAAAGACCAAGTCACTGTAGGAACCCTTTCTGTCTAAAATGTCTAAAACTACAGGCCATCAATTATTAGGATTTTCTGTTCTGTATAAAATCTTCCATTGCCCATTCTTTGCAGCAGTAATTTCCCAGGCAGGAGTAAATCTGCACATACTTGTGGATGTGTGGAAAGAAGCAGAGGAGTTCAGCTAATTTAAAAAGCAAAAAAGGATGTTTTGACTTTCTAAAAAAGTATGCTGAAGTCAGCTGTAATACCATGGGTTCATTAAAATAGTTTGCTAAGAGTAATTTGTAATTGTTAATATAATTAAATACAAGCAGTTAAAACAGTAAGAAAAGGGTGGATAAACTGTTCAACTTGATGAAGAAGAACTGACGGCTAAATGGTGAATGTAAGTGTGCCTCTTTTTCTCTGCTAAGGACTGTTACTTCACTATGTTGTTTGCTGCGCTGTTAATGTTCAAAATCTCATCTAGAGCCTTTAAAGAAGAAAATAAAATAGAAACTTTTGGACTTAAGAAATATCAGACAGCCAATACGAAAAAAATGTCCGCATGCTATGATTTCTATCTCCGTTTACTACACAGATATTGTTTCCATGCCTTCAGTTTGACGTACATGTGCAATGATTCACCTCAGCTGTAGACAACTGTGATGCCAGGTGTCTACTCCAGCCTGCAATCAGCTGTCTAGTTTGACACTGAGTCTCCCTGATCCTGTCAACACACTGGTATACTGTACGGTACGTCAGACACACATTCATGCACAAAACTCTGATGCATGCACACACTCATACACACTCACAAACACACACTGATAGAGCCTACATGGGTTGTTAAGCTTGTGGCTTGCATCAGTGGGATAGATCTGTTCGGCATCGAGCCTTGTCATTGCTGTCATCTTAATTTTGGGCCTGGCACATCCCCAAATGGCACCCCTCCACCACACAGCACCACCAATATCTTCCCTGTACCATCTTTATCAGAGTGGAAAATGGATGGGACACCGGACCACAGACTGTTCCACTCCTTCATGGTTGTGCCTCCCTCTCCCAATCAACGCAGAGCAAACTTCTTATGACTCCCTGTGAAAATGTCTGTGTGAAGAAAGACAGTTTTATCTCACTTTTGCAAATGCTCACCCCTCATTTCATCAAGCTCTCCCCTGTGAAATATATCCCTCCTACTCAAGCCAAAGCCCCCAGGGGCCAAGAGCCAGCGAAGCCTCTTATTGAAATTGCCATCTTATCAGAGAAAATATCACCAAGACATCGCTTCACAAATAGAGTGGTAATAAGTCTCGGTCAAGTGAGGTGCCTTTTATATCAGCCCCCTTAGCGTACAATGAAGCAGTTTTTCTATTACTCAGATGTTTGGAAGATAAAATGGCATCACAGCAGTGGCCAACTCTCCAGGCTGCTGCAGGGAACAGCTGTCAGAAATAGTGCTCGATGAGAGAACATGCACACACACACACGCACAGCTACTACAGTCTGTCGAAAATTATGCTATTATACACTGTATTGGATTGGCTTTTGTTCTCTCCAATTGAGGAGGGCAGAGCAGATATGAAAATAGAGCAGGAAATTGGTCTAGACGGAAAATTAGTGTCCACACAAAGTGAAAAACAAGCGATAATACTGTCAGAAAATACATCTGATTTCACAGAGAGTAGAAGGAGGGAGACATGATGTTACACTTTTAAGCATCATCATTATTGAATTCCAGTCAGTTCTTGAAAACATTCTTGCTTTAAGCCCCTGAAGAGGATGGCGATCAATATCTTAACAGGTCTATGCACATTTTCTGCTGCGTACTTTGAAACTGCTGCATTAAGATTTTTGCCTTTCCCTTATCTTTCATTCTGTCTCTTACCAACATACTCATGGTACAGCCCCTCTTAATGCTTCTTGATTCGGGATATGCTCTAATCTCAAACCACTATCTTCAAAAGGCCATATGCCATGCCTCTCTTTTGGGGCTGCCTAAGATTGCCTCCCGGTAAGCACTTTCTGGGGAGCTCTGTGGGGATTGCTCTGTTTGATCTATGCTACCTGGACTACAATGGCGCTGCAGAGGAGGATCCCCTCTCTCTGATCTCTTTCACATGCCAGCAGCACACTCCATCTCCCAGTGGGCCGGGCTAACACCTTCTGAGAAATACAGCCCATTTTACAGCTGCTCTATTCCAGCTATTTCAATTCCAATAGTTCAGTGTCTCTAATCCAATTGCAGCCGTGAGATATCCTTGGTCACAGCTAAAACCAAGCAGGGATATATATCGGGTTAATTCACTGATGATAAGAAAAACCACTCTCGTGAAAAAATACTCATCTCTTGCTGACTTTTCTTTCACAAAATTAGATGTTTATTTTAACAAATCAGTGATAAAGATCACAACATAGGACTTGGCATCTTCAGTAATCACAGCTGAAGCTTTTTATCAGAAACCTCAGCCTGCCAGAAGCATAAGAACTGTCTTTTTTTTTACCAAAAAATGGTTGGTTTGGATATGGATTTGACATCAATAATGAATCATAACCAACCAAAGTTAATGAAGCTCTGAAAACTCTGTGAAAGAACTATCTGGGGTGGAATAGGTAATAAAACTATATAAAAAAGTATAGTTTATATGACTTAGATTTTTTTCTTCTCTTTTTGCCCAGTGCAAAGAAAATTCACAAGCAGATCCATCACCACAGGAGTCATTTCATTGATCAGTTAAATATTGTAGGTCTTTTCTACAGAGGGAACTTCTCTTGTAAACTGCAGCTCTCCAGAATTTAAGCTCTAAGGTCATACGTTTCCACTGTGTTTTACACTCCACAACCTTTTTGGTATGCATCATTTAAAGGGCAGCAGCCGGATATATCAAGAAGACACTAGGGCAAACATCATTTACAGCTGTAAACACAACAATAAAAGTAATGTTGTTAATAGTAATTTTCTTTCACATTTACACTTTTTTAAAGTGAGCCAGTTAGAGCCTGGTGCATCCTCCAGCACTGACCGGCAGTCCCATAGAACATGCAAGTAGCTCTCTGTCTTTGTGCTGTATCACCAAACAGGCATGCTTGCAGGTAAAGAATCTGATAAAGAACGCACTGCAGGATGAAGCATAATCATTTCTGGTGGCCCTTTTTCTACAAGAGAAGAAATATAAAGCTATTTAATATCGTGGATCCTAGTGCTTACTAATGAAAATGTTGCACGAGTTTAGCAATATCTACACATCTTAAACATTACAAACAAAACTAAACTGGTGTCACAAAAGCAGTACTATTCACACAATCTACAGCTGACAAGGAGGAAAAATAAAACCTGGCAGCATAAAATGACTACCTCTGTCATCCACTTTATCATTAAAAAACAATATAGTTTGCTGGACGTCAGTCATTTCCCTAAAGACGTGTGTGTACCTTTCATTTAGGAAACTTGTATTGAATATGTTTTTATGCTTTTTTTCTCAGTAAAACCACAAATGTTCCACAAATAGTCAGAAATAATTTGCTGCTAGTGTGAAATATATGAGTCTTGAACAATTTCCTGCCCAGCTTTTAACAATTGCACAGTGCCACTTGATTGCTTTTGAATATAGAACCCAGGGTTTCATGCTATATTTAGGGACTGCTATAATAGGCACTCATATACAATTAACCTGACCTTCGAATCCAAAGGATTTCTTCTGTACTGCTTCAAGTGTCTCACTGACTTCTAATAGGAACGAATTACATATTTTACTCTTCAGGATAACCAGGCCTGTTTTGAAAATAGAGAAATATTTGAAGCAGATAATTGCATTTGAGAGTTAATGTATTATGAATATATAACTGCAAACCATAGATCCACCTTGAAAGTGTCTGCTTAGATTTGTAAAGGTATCATATGACATTTCACTGGAGAAAATGAACTCAACAATTCAGTGAAGTCTGTGAGGTTTTTGATGTGAATGGCAGCAGCTATGGGCTAAAACAGCCTCATAACAAATGCATAAAACAGATGGTCAAACTAAATAAAATACAGCAACAAATGTTTGCCTGCTCAAGGTGAAGCTGTTAATAGTTTAGAAAGTATCTAACACAGGAAATAATTCAATTAAGTCTTTACAGCCTATTTTAGCAGAATTGAACCCAACTACACTTTCATATGTATGGGTTCCTTGGACCACAGCAATGAAGAGTCAGAGCTGACTGATGACTGAGAGCTGATAGTATAGACCATAGAATTTATAGCATGACACACCAATCATGAGCCTTTCTAAGTTGAGTCTAAATTGTATATTAGACTTCAAGGACCTCATTTGTAAAACAGACTTATAATCAGTTCTGATCTTAAGGATCTCTTAAGCAAGAAAATTGCATATAAGTAGGTATTTACAGTACTGTGCAAAAGTCTTGAGCCACACCTCATTTCTTTATATTTTGCTGGGAAATAGGTGTAGCGATTTATAGAAACGTGCAAAAATACATGGAAATACAGTATATAAGGCAAAAACAGAGTTTGTACAGTTCTAACAAGCTTAAAAGTCAATATTTGGTATGACCAACCTGAACTCTCTTAGTTAAGCTCTCTTGTAATTTCTTTAAGCAGTCTTCAGGAATAGTTCTCCAGGCTTCTTGAAGGACATTCAAAGCTCTTCTTTGGATGTTGGCTGTCTTTGGTTCCATTTTCTGTCAAGATGATCCCACACTGCTTTGATAATGTTGAGGTCTGGGCTCTGGGGAGGCCAATCCATGACTGATAGTGTTCCCTTGTGTGTTTTTCTATCCAAGTAGGATTTTGCTGCACTGGGAGTGTGTTTGGGATGCTGAAAAATGAAGCCGTTGCCAATCAGATGCTTTCCAGATGTTAACATCAAAATCTGACGGTACTTTTCTGCGTTCATCAATTTTGACAAGATACCCAGCACCACTGGCTGAAATGCAGCCACAAACAATGACAGACACTCACTGTTGTACCTCTCTCCCAACCTCCTCCGTACATATTGATGACGATTTGAACCAAAAATGTCAAATTTGGATTCATCCCTCCATAAGACCCGTTGCCACTGATTTTCAGTCCAGTTCTTGTGTAATTTGGCATACCTCAGCTTTTTCTCCCTGTTTCCCTTCCTTATGAATGGCTTCTTGACAGCCACCCTTCCACTGAGACCATTTCTGATGAGGCTTTGGCAAACAGTAGATGGATCAGCTGAAGGGCCAGATGCATCTCTCAGGTCCTGTGTCAGGTCTTTGCTGGATTTTTTTTCCTGTTTCTAAGGACATGACTTTCAGATACTGTTCATCTGCTGTAGACAGCTTTTTTTAGGCCTGCCATTTCTTTTGCTTTCCTCTACTTGTCTAGTTCCCTCAATTTTTTTTCAGGATATCTTGCACACCATGCCAAGATGTGCCAAGCAATAGCTCTTTGGCAATTACCTTGTTGGTGCAAAAATATTTTATGCCTGTCAAACTGTGTTATCTTTGGCATTTTTTTGTAGATTCAGCCAAAGAAATGGGAACAAATGATGTATTTTTGTGACATGCTGCTAGCAACAAAGTACCTAAAGATATAATTTAAAATTAGTTCTTTGCTAAGTTGTCTGTTATGTGTAAACACAACACTGGTTCATCCATTGTGTTATCGTGCCTTTTTTATGCTTAAATGATTCATAGCTCAGTGTTAAGTGGCTTAAACAAAATGATCAGTACAAGGACTGGACTGATAAAGCAGCCAATGTCCAAAGAAAAACTTCAAAAGACCTTCAGAACACTTTAAAAGAATTACAAAAAATTTTGACTCCTTGGTAGTAAAATATAAAGAAATGAGGGGTGGCTCAACATTTTTGTACTGTATAAAAATTTAATTTAACATGAAATGAACTTTTCTCTAAGCAAAATCTAGACTTGACACAAGTAATTTTCCTATTGGTCATGTACGAGTTTGCAGATTGGGTGCAGTGATTAGCAAAAAGCTTGTTAGAGCCTGCTTAAGCAAGTTCTTTTTTATATTCATCATCTTTTATTAATCAAACATCAGGAATGATCTTCAGACTAAGTTTAAGTAAGAACTTAAGAACACTTGTATAAAAGAGGCTCCTGGTTTATATTGTCAGGACAGAAGTGCTTGTTTTAAATAACCATTAGCAAAAAAGGACGCACATACAAATGTTAGTAGATTACATTTAAGTTTTAGTACCTGATTGACTCAGCTTCTCAATTGTTGTGGATTTGTTTTACCTGAAAAGACTCTCAGTTTTCTTGCCACTGAAACTTTAAAGCGCTAGGTTAACTAAGTAAATCACCATAAACAATACTAAGCCAAATGCTTAAATGCTGAGCCTCATATCAACCTCAGGTCATTTCATCCTTTCAAGGTGACCAGTAAATAAGTGGTGGTTAACATAAATGAAGAGATTAACGCTCCAGCAACCTTTGTAGAATAAAGAGCAACTTTATTACTTGACCGACAAGCTGAAACTTCTCTGCGCAGCTTGGAATTGGGTGAAGTTGTGCCAAAAACCTTCGATCAACTATATTATGACCTCAAAACAAAATGGAGACTGACAGCATTTTTTTCTTCTTTTTTTTTTAAGTTAAAATTTATGTACTATAACATGCATAACAGGAGCAAGAAAAGCATGAGCATGCAGGAGTGTGCAAAAACTTGTTCCACCTTAACAATTAGCAATTAACATCATGCACCACCCGGACACCTATGCACTGCCAATGCATTGATAGCAGGGGTTGCAGAGGAGTGTAACAAACAAGTTGTTCCACATTTGAACATAACAATACCAATTGCACTATAAATTGCTAATGTATGAAAAGTATTCATACCAACCTAATGGCATGTGTGTGTCAGCTTTAAACCTCAAATTACCAAGCAATGCATATGTTTACCAGCCCTCCTGATAGCAGGGGTCTGCTGCCACTAAATAAGCTTGAGGTTTGATCTGTTTTGCTTCATTTTTCGCTTCAGGGCAAATTGCAAAAACAAAATTTGCTCAAAGTCAATTTTAAAAGAAAACATGCTGAGTGCAGCCCTGTGTTTATTGGTGTGTATTATAGGTTCAATTAATGTGTATGCTAGGGCACACAGGTGTATTGTGTTTTACTGTGCAATCTGCAATGTGATGTCTTAGCCTGTACAGCAGCCTAAATAGACTTCTGAACTGGTTACCATACAGAGTGGTTTACTTCATGACCAGTGTAATAATAAGAGTGTCTTTTTCCACTGTGTTCTGTCTCTTCTTCTACTTCTAGATACCCACTCAATTGAAAATGCCCTTTCTGATTAACAATTAAAATTCAATTACCTGCAGATGCAGAGAAATAACTTTCTTTCTGGAGCATACGTTTTGCACGTCTATTTCCCCTTTGTTGCTTCTAATGCAATTACAGGAACGTATTAATAGGACTGAAGATTGGAAAATAGAGCAGTTGAGCAGAGGGAGTGGAAGGGTGGGAAGATGTAAGCCAGAAGACTGATAATTGATATTGATGTCTGCGGTTGAATGATAATGCCACACACACCTTTTGGTGCCTGAAGAAATGTCTGTTCTGTGATGTGACATTTTCACAGAATTTAAATTGTCAAAAGTTTTGGAAATTTCTCTCCTCCAGCTTGATTTGGTAAAAAATGTATCATAGCTCTAGCTTTCATGGATTCGCCTGGGGAATTTACAAGCAAAGTGCTTATTTTAGAATTTTATACCAAGTTTCCAAAGGGCTCTTCAATATATCACTGACAACAGAGAGGAGAATCAGTGAGATCGAGATAATGAAAAAGAAAAAAGGGAGTTCTCTTGAATATGTCAGTCTACACTACAACTGGGATCTCTAGTAAACAAAGGGAAGACAAATTGCACAGCTGCACAGGCATCCTTCTGTTTAAACTCTTCCCCAACCATTACACATACAGTTAGGTCCATAAGTATTTGGACAATGACACAGTTTTGGTAATTTTGCCTCTGTATTTTAAATCAATCGAGGTGTGACTGAAGTGCAGACTTTTAGCTTTAATTCAAGGGGTTTAACAAAAGTATTGCATTCATTGTTGAGGAATTACAAACATTTTTATCCACAGTCCCCCATTTTCAGAGGCTCAAAAGTAATTGGACAAACTGATTTTAAATATAAGGGTTGTTTTTAATACTTGGATGAAAATCTTTTGCAGTCAATGACTGCCTGAAGTCTTGAACCCATGGACAACACCAAATGTTGTGTTTCCTAAGATGCTCTGCTAGGCCTTTACTGCAGTTGCCTTGCTGCAGTTGTTGCTTGTTTGTGGGTCTTTCTGCTTTCAATAACTGAAAAGCATGCTCTTTTGGGTTGAGATCAGATGATTGACTTGGCCACTGAAGAATATTTGATTTCTTTGCTTTTGCAGCATGCTTTGGGTTATTATCCATTTGCACTGTGAAGCGCTATCCAATCAGTTTTGCACCATTTGGTTGAATCTGGGCAGAGAGAATAGCCCTGTACATGTAACAGTTCATCCTGCTGCTTCTGTCAGCAATCATATTATCAATGAACACTACATGCCCATGCCATAACATTACCTCCACCATGTTTGACAGATGATGTGGTATGCTTTGGATCATGAGCTGTTTGTCTCCTTCTCCACACTTTTCTCTTCCCATCATTCTGGCACAAGTTAATCTTGGTTTCATCTGTCATAAGTATTTTTTTCCAGAACTTGACAGGCTCTTTTAGAAGTTTACTGGCAAAGTCTTACCTGGCCTTCTTGTTCTTGAGTGTAACCAGTGGTTTGTAAACTCTCTGTATTTCCATTCATGAAAGCATCTCTTGATTGTGGACCTCGACAATGATTCCCTACCTCCTCGTGTCCTTGAGCTGGCTAGATGTTGTGAAGTTGTTTTTCTTAACCATGTAAAGAATTCTGTGATCATCCACTTTAGCTGGTCTTTGGGTATTTCCAGTGTATTCGTTCTTCTTAAGAATATACCAGATTGTTGATTTGGACACTCCAAAAGTTTTTGCTATCTCTTTGATAGGTTTATTTTGGTTTTCTGTTTACATTTTCCATTTGGGTTTTACTATTTTATAGCATTTACAACATAAATACGTTTGGTTTCGGAATGTGTCAGTTGAATGGAAACCTTTCTGTAAATTTATCACTGGTTATGATAAACACCACTGCTTTCCTGTTGGACACTGTGGAGGTTAGAATCTGCTTGTTTGGTGCATAAATGGTTAAGCGAACTCCACATGCTGTTTGTAACTAGCTGTTCCCAGTAAATAAATTAAAACTCTTAAGCCATCTGGTTCTTGTACTTTTCTCTGTTTTATTAGTTATATATATATATATATATATATATATATATATATTATTAATTTATATTAGTAGTTTTGTATACAGTTGATTTGCTTATTTTCATTTTGTGTGTTTTTCAAGCTGGGTTTTCAGTTATTTGCACCCTAGTTTACGTTAGAAATTACTGCATTGAGCTCATGTATATATTTTGTTGATAATTTACTTAACATCAGGTTAGAGCTAAATGCAGCATTCAGCCTAGCTTTACCAAAGCACAAATGTCCTTGTTGATACAAATATTCAAAATTCAGGCGCTGCTGCCTAACCTTGTGCGTTCTATTCTACTGTAGCTTTGTAACTCTCCAAACCAAAGTTTAATCACAGGTTTTTACACAGGATCATTACATACTGTAAATGTCCATTTTGCAATTTCTTTTTCCAAATATTATAAAATAATAAAAGTAAATGTTATAAATGTATCACATACACACAAATACACCCTTTCAATTTACCTACACCATTTCTTACGTACCCTATTTATGAAAAGCAGCATTTTTGTTGTTGCCTCCTCAAGTCATCCTTATTTCCACCGCATTGTCAATTCCAGTTTGTTAGATTATTCCAATTAACCTCAGTCATTCACCAGTCACACTGAGCCTGAGCCCGGAATTTTGAGAAAACACACAAGCACTGTTGAAGGCAAACCTGAGAATGTGAAGGAGTTCATGATCATCCTTAGAAAGAGCGTTCCTCTCAGAGCAATATTGTGACATCCTCTACAAGAGAAAATACATATCTTGTACATGATGTTTAAATGTGTATATATTGACTTATTGAAGTGGTCCTGGATCCCAAGGCAATGAAGCATGAAGCTTTATGTTAGGAGATTACAACAAGAACTTGGCCTTCATATCTCTGCTCCAGCCTGAAGGGGCTCAATGGTTATCTGGCCTTTTCTCATTAACTGGGAGATGAAAGTGGGAGCTTGTCTTCAGTCACGCGTCCCTTAGAGAAAACCTGCAGTGGGACATTAATAAAGGCCTAAAGTCTGAAGGGAATCACTTTGGCCCTATTTCCCACAGCCAAAGCGAATCATTTCTCAGAGTGCTATTCACATAAGCTGCGGCTTCCACTTGTGTCTTTTCCATTTCTCCAAAACTCCATCTACACCAACTACTAACTCAAACAAGAACATTGTCTCCTCAAACCAGAGAGGGGTTAAGTCTACCCATTCCCCTTGGGAATGACATAATGTGTTAGAGTTTAACAGTGAGGCAGTTATGGTTGGCTGCTTGCATTTTACAAAATAATATATGTGCACGTCTGCCCTAAAAGATCAAAGAGACTCCTGATAAAGATACTGGCCTAAAAGAAAGAAAAGGCAAAATATTACTAAATATGTCACTATTATCAAAATAAAAAGCAATTTCAGTCTTAACTAGGTCATACATTCAGTCCATAGCTAAAAGAACAGAAATCACTGACTGTAAAACATGAACGCTGCGATACACACTACAAATGTATGAGTTATGTTTTTTTTATTCATAAAGACATAACTGGGTTGCTTTCTCCAAAGTGGGTCTATTATGACTACTGCATGTGTCATTTGCAGAGACAGTAAAAAGAAAAGCCAGGTCTGTGGAAAACAACTTTTTAGATTTTTTTATTGTCCTTTCAAACACCACGAACATAACATAAACCATCCTTCTCTCCTTTGCTACAACTTTCTCTGCTATACAAACACTAACAATAGAGAGAAGCAGAGCCTCACACGTATAAACAAAGGAACAGACAAAGTTAGTTTGGTTACAGTCAAGAAAGGAAGCAGGATAAGGAAGTAGATCCCTAAAGAATGCAGTTATTTACAATAGCTTCGCCAGCGGACTAATTTAAAGTTTTATAGACTACTCAAAATACAAGCAAATTAAATTATTTTTGTTATATGACATTTTCCATAGGCTTGTGCTGCTCGCCCCCTTATTAATTGTTTTGCTGTAGTTTTGCTAGACCTCTACAATGGTGGCATGAAGCTGCTAACTCAGGATAATGCAAAACAACCTCAAAACATACTTTTTTTTTTTCAACAAACCTTTCAACCAAATGATCCTTTTGGTTGTTTGTTGCTGAAACATCCCCCACTGTACATTCTGTATGAATACATACACTTCCTCAGTAGGTCCTCAAAGGTTTTAGAACACCTGAGTTTAATAGGTTTATCAAAAGGGGAAAAAAGGAAGCACTTCGTGGTTCTAAAGGCTCATCTGATAAGTGCTCATACAAACTCAGTATCAATGAAGGGTTACTGAAGTGCTCTGTCTTTTGGTAAAATAATGTAACAAGTTTATTCTTAGAGCAAATCAGCAGGAAAAAAAAAACAGACCAACGCATATCGACTCTAAGAGACCCTGATAAAGACTTGGAGTGAATACGTGTTGGTCTGTTCTTTTTCTGCTGATGTACAAAGTTTAACCAGCTGTTTTGCTAATACACCACCTTGATTTTTCACTAACATTTTTAATCCCCCTAAATATGTCTCACAGTGCTCAAGCCTTTTAATTCAGTTGTGATTTTTGTTTTTTATTTTATAAATATATTTACTGTACTTTTTTAAAATCAAGGTGTAGTCCTGTTTTTCTGAGCTCATTTAAAGCTGTAACGATATGTGGTCCTCACAGGACAGACACTACAAACATATGATTTCACAGACTATGGTGCATTACTGTAGATTAAACAGAATATAAAGTATTTAAAATGAGCTCAACCTGAAACATCTGCAGCTGTAATATTACACTCATCATTGTCAGCTAATAATAAATATTGAGATGATAACTATAGAAGTTATAAAATAATAGAATTAAAAATAATAAAGCAAGGACTGCAGAAAGGTGAAGACGTCCAGGAAGAGTGCAGCGAGCTGCAGGAGGCTGTCTGCTTATTTACATGAATAAAAGACAGGCAGCACAAAATAGTTTGTTCTAATCTGGTCCGATTTGTCCTATTAAACACTCGAGGAAGATTTTTGTTTTTCTTTTTTTGAAGAAGGGGTGATTTCATCATCTCTGGTTGCCTGTCTGTAAAAGTCATCACACGCCACTGATTTTAGGTTTGAGTTGATTATTATTCAAACATTATGAATACAGTGATTCTCTGAGTCTAGTTCAGTACACACAACCACAATCATGGGGAAGACTGCTGACTTGACAATTGTCCAGATGATGATGATCATCATCAACACCCTCCACAAGGAGTGTACGCCACAGAAGGTCATTACTGAAAAGGCTGGCTGTTTGCAGAGTGCTTATATTGAAGCATATTAAAGGAAAGTCGACTGGAAGGGAAAATTGTGGTAGGAAAAAGATGCACAACCAACAGGGATGACCGCAGCCTTGAGAGGATAGTCAAGAAAAGCTGATTCAAGAACCTGGGAAAACTTCACAAGGAGTGGACTGAGTCCAGTGTTTTGTTTTTAAAATTTTGGTGTTTCCTATACAGTCTTTCACATTGCTGTTGGGTGACTTTATGTCATTCCTGGACCAAGAATTCAAGCAGCTCAGCTTTGTTTGACGGCTTGTGACCATCCATCTTCCTCTTGATCACATTCCAGAGGTTTTCAATGGGGTTCAGGTCTGGAGATTGGGCTGGCCATGACAAGGTCTTGATCTGGTGGTCCTTCATCTACACCTTGATCCACCTAGCTGTGTGGCATGGAGCATTGTCCTGCTGGAAAAAACAATCCTCAGGGTTGGGGAACATTGATGAAGGGCTTTTTTCTAGCTTTACACGACTTGAGCCCTGCCTCTAAGAGCCTGTTTCGAACCGTTCTCGCTGTGCACTTCACCCCTGCC